>CAUHTR010000159.1:142500-181098 GCA_959609185.1 Schmidtea polychroa | reverse complement strand
ACCAACATCTAACCAATTAGATACAACCGGTGACCACTGAGTAGGCACTACAAGTGGACCGTGCTAAACAACATAACTCAGCTGCCCTAGAAAGTAAGAGCGTGCCCGAAGACCTGCTCGCAAAGAACCGGGCATCGCAGGATGCGTGAATAAACAATTATTGAAATAAATGGAATAAATGATGTAGCCTCTAGTCTTCCTAATTTAGATAAAAATAAGAATATGTGGTGATTTACCATGGTTGGTTTTTTTTGTTTGCTTGATTGTCTGGATGAATTAATGGATAACTATTGCTCGGCAAAATAGTATAAAAATTCACTTTACTAGGTCTTTTGCTGATATCCATGACAGGTTTTGATAACCATGCCATTTGACATAGTATTGTTTATCCTTGCCGACCTTTTTAGTTTTCAATAACTTTGAATTCTAAATACTTTTGGGGGAGGAATGACTTGTAATTCCTGCTCATAAAATTTCCCTTGTACAATATTATTATCACTGTCTTTGATGACATACATTACAGGATTCTGTTTAGTATTTATTTTTGAAATTATAAAGACTTCATCACTCCAATTTGTATCAAAATTTTTAATAAATGGTGATGCACTAATTTTACTAATTCTAACATGGTCACCGACTTTATATTTAGGTTTTGCAATTTTTACAGATTTCTTAGAATAGAATGTTTTTGATGTAATATCAACCGGTCTCAATCCATTCAGTCCTCGATGTGATGAATGATTATAACTTGTTATTATTTTCCGTAAAACATTTACCCATTTTTTATTACCTTGATGCACGAACAATTTCTTTAATATATCTCTCAATGTTCGATTAAATCTTTCAACATGGGCAGCTTTGTATTGAGAATGTACCGAGTAGTGATTTATTTTCAGTTTATCGAGGATTTGCTTAACTTTGCTATTGTAGAATTCTTTACCTAAAATAATAATAATAATAATAATAATAATAATAATAATAATAATAATAATAATAATAATAATAATAATAATAATAATAATAATAATAATACCTAAATCTGTTTGCAAGTTATTAGGATGTCCATCTTTAAATAAAATATTAATTGCCTTGGACATTTCTTCTGCAGATTTTGCCTTGACTGGTATTGCTCGTGCAAACCTGCTGTATACATTAATACATGTTAAAATATATTTATTCCCATTGTTAATTTTCGAATACGGTATCATCTCCATCAAATCCATTTGCCATAAATCGTCAATACCAAATGTTTTATACGCTCTTGTTGGAAATCTTTTCCGCATTGGTTTGTTCAAACTGTACGCAAGCTGATCTGATAACCACTTCTGGGTTTCTTTTTTCGAATTCGGAACTCTTTTCTTTAATTTTGCCACTTCACCGAAACCTGCTTCGTCTTCTGGGTTCGTCCAAATCTTCTCCATTACAGCAAGAAGATTTAAAATTAAATTTAATGTCGGGCAATGAAGGATTAGCACCCATTGTTTATGATTGATTTCCTACAACTCCACCTAATAATGATAATGCCAGAGGTATCAATGTACCAATAAATCCACCTTGTTGTTTATATATAATTTTCCTCATTTGCTTACGATTTTTATTATTTACTAATGATAACAAAGGTTTCCTATGTTTGCTCAATAAATGCTTTTTTGATTTACTGATTTTAATTTTGCCTTTGACTACTTTAAGTATAATATTGAGTAAATCATCGACAACAAAATTTGGGAATGATTGCAATATATTCATTCTTTTCATACTCGGGGCCTTTAACAATGCATTAAAAAATGGAAAACTGCGATGATTTTTAATTACTTTTTTACGGGTTTTACAATTTTTTACGGGTTTTACGTTTAGGTTTAGGATTTTTCGAAATAAGATTCATTGCAGAGAAATTTTCAGTTACAAGTTTTTTAGATGGTGTATAACTAGTTGTTGGTGGAACCTTTGGAACTTTAATACTCTTTCTAATACTTTTTCTTAATTTCCTAATATTTTTCACCTTGCTTTTAGAAACATTATTATTCATAGAGGTTTTCAACTTTGTTTATAAACCATGGCACCTTTTGGGTTGAAAATATCTGTTTTTACTCGTAAATCATCGGGACATTGTTGTGTGAAATCAAGAAATATATATCCATGAGGTATTTTTGTAGCATCTTGAAATGCACTGATAAGAAAATTACGATTGTTAGGGTATGCTTGACGTGCAAGAAAATCAATCACTGTTGCATCTCTAGGATTCTTGAAAATAACTAAATATTGTACATTTAAATTACGTGTTCGATGTGCCCCACCTTGATGAAATAGATTTTGTGTTATGAAAATAACTGTTACACCGACATGTCTGCTGATCTTTGTAAATAAATTATTAAAATCTTTTTCTTTATTAGCTTCTTGATACAAATCATCGATAATAATGACATCACCTTTCTTTAATCGGCTGGACCAGTTTTTATCGAATCCCTTTACTATTTTCATGTTTTTTAATTTACAGAAACTTGATTGAGTTAATCCATGTTCTTCATCAGCACCCCTATGCCAATAAATCCTGTTGAATTTTGATTTGAATAAATTTGATTTTAGTAATTTGCAAACAAATAATGTTTTTCCACTACCACTCGGACCAACGATTTGGTATACTGCATCATTTCTTAATTCCATTTCAAAAATTTTATAAATATATGTGTATTTGTTTATATTCGATGATTTAATGAACTCGTGCTCAATTTGTATATAAAGACTAATTTTCATAAATGATTTAATAATGTTAGCAAATATAAATTATCGAGGAAATTTCGATGTATCGATTATGAGGTTCCCACCAGGAAAACCCCAGCAAATTATCGATAGAAGCGGTAAATATCCGATAATATTTTTCAAGACTGGTAAATGTAGAATCATGGGATGAAAGAAACCTTTGGATATTAATAAATTACAATATCGAATAAATAATATCAAAATCCAATCAATTACCGTTACTATGGATATGGGACATAGTATCAATCTATATAACATGTCGAAAAAATGTGATTGTATGTTTGAACCGGAATTGTTTCCGGCACTAAGACTATTAAAATATAACCCTATATGTGTCAACGTGTTTGCTAGTGGAAAGGTTGTCATGCTGGGGTTGAGAAATTTGGAGTATAGAGAATTTGTTGACAATGTTCGAAATGAGATAATTTCATTGGTCGATTTCTAATTGGTTAATTTCTAATTGGTTATTGATTGATTTAAACAAACGGTTTTTTCTTTAGAATTCATTTATTTCACTATGTACAAAATTCCAAGCGCAGCGAATCTAATGAAAGATATTGATGACTATGGTAAATTTAAAATTTTCATTTTCACATTTTTTATATTTGTTATTTTAGAAAAATATTTAGAAGTGATGTTGAATCGGATAAAATATTATTACCCGCAAATTACAGAAATTATCAAGGATCGCGAACCTGAGATCATTCCGGATCTGATATTCTATGCGACTCAAATTCCGAATCATGGAAGTATTCCATCAATTCCTATGGGATCTGAAGATCAATAGGACAATGAAACAAATGGAGCCGGAATACCAATGCATCATCGGATGCTCATGCTGTGCCGATCGATATCGGCGATATGTTGAATGGGAGTTAGTGAAAACTCTGAGAAGGTTTCACTACTCCCGGATTGTAGATATAGGATATTAATAAATGTATTTTTGTTTCTATCGTGTTTTTATTTATATTTGAAATAGTAATAAATAGTAATAGTAATAATAATAGTAATAATAATAATATAAATAGTAATAATAATATAAATAGTAATAATACTATGACACATAAATAATAATAAAACATTAATAATAATAATATGTCACATTAATAATATGAACATAAATGCAGCATTAATGCAAATGACATGCAAATTTAAACAAAGACATGCTATAATCTGATTGGTTGATAGGCATGAGTCAAAGGTATAAAAACCCTGTAACATTTCAATTTAATCATTATTCACTATGACCAAGAAAATTTCATGCACCGAAAAACCTAAAGAAATGGTACAACCAGTTCAAATGTTCCACAACTATAAAATGTATTTTTTAAAAGAAGAAATCAATATGAAATTGGTTGCACCAGTCAAGCTAATTCCAACTAAATTTCAATTCATATCCGGCACGCTTTCAATGATTGATGTCAAAACCATTGATGATGTTTTTAAACGGCTAGATTCGAATCTATCGTGTAATCAACATGCATGGTTCAACAATAGATATGCAAGATTTTATGATGCTTTTGATGAAATCAGTTTCAAAGAAAATGAAAATTGGTATATAACAATTGCAATCCAGGG
The DNA here is from genome assembly GCA_959609185.1 of Schmidtea polychroa. Classification (NCBI taxonomy): domain Eukaryota; kingdom Metazoa; phylum Platyhelminthes; order Tricladida; family Dugesiidae; genus Schmidtea; species Schmidtea polychroa. The sequence goes on along the minus strand of CAUHTR010000159.1, from coordinate 176,763 downwards.
ATATAAAGTTGATAATAATGATGTATATTCTCCTATTTGGAAAATTATGTCTGCTAGACTTTCACAAATATTTTAATGTTATATTTAATAAATGTATTAGTCATATTTGTTTTTCTCTTTATTAATTGCAACATAAATGCAAATGACATGCAAATTTAACAAAGAAAATCTATAAACAAACTTATAATATAGTTTTAAAGTGATGAAAATGACTGCAGAAAAAGGTTAACATGATTAATTAATTACCGAATTATTTATTATTTAGAATTTGTAATCAACTTTTTGTTGGAAAAGTTAGCAGAAATAGCTGGTGTAAAAATTGAGGACATATTATCTATTACAAATGCCTTAAATATCGGCTGGATAGTTGAGAGTCAAGATTCAGGATTTGATGATGAGGAAGAAACTCAAGAAATTGATGAGGAAATCTATGAACCTATAGATGAACCTATAGAGGGACCTAAAGATGAACCTAAAGATGAACCTAAAGATAATATTACGAATGATTGTATTGATCATGTCGTTGAAAATATAATGAAATGTGGAGATGACGACTGCGAATGTGTTAATTAATAAATCTTAGTTAATTAGTGTTTGGAAATTTATTTAAAATTTTATTTAAAAATCAAACAAAATAACTATATTAATTTTTATTTAAAAATCGGGATAAAACATACAAAATAGCAACACCTGTTGCAAGTTTTATATAGTTTTTAAATTTCATTTTGTGTTCATCGATTTCCTTCGCATTTCTGGCGAGTTGATTCAGTACACCCCATCCGCCATTGGCTTCAATCCATGTTTGAAACTTTGACTTGATTATCTAGAAAATAAATATTAATAAAATATAGATTATAAAAGTATTAGTTCTTGAGACCACTGATAATAATGTTCCGAGTCCCATAAACTTTTTTCTATTATAATCTTCATATAAGCAAACCCTACTAGTATTCGGGTCCACTTCATCTCATTGTCACAAAGGCAGTTAAAAATCCTATGAAAATAGAATTTTTTCGTTTCAAGACAATCGGAATTGAGCATATCTTCATAATCGATATGATTTCCTTCGATAATCTTTTCGGTCCGGTCGACCAGGAAACTGAGGCTTTCCACAATCTTCTTGTTGATAACTTCGCTTAAAAGATTTTCCATAAAATTTGGTTGCGACATTTCTACAATAATTTAAAATATGATGTTTTATTTATACTAATACCGTATGATTTTGATTGGTTGATAGACTATAAATGTAAAAGAAAAGTTTTGATTTGATACACCATGAAAACTATATTCATATTGCTAATTATTATAACGAGTGTGTGCTCACACAATACAACAATAACAGTGGAGTCTTTTAATAAATCAATATGTGTTTGTCCGAATACAGCCAAGTTGATGGATATTTTATATATTCTCGACAAACCAAAATGGTCAAAGCATCCAGGAAAAAGAATATCTCAAAGATTGGAGAATTTAGAAAACAGTTATGAACTATCATTTGCATATATACAAAATATAAAAATTAAATTGATTGATCATATTGAAGTTTTCAATAACTCTATTGTTGAAAATAAAAAGAATATGAAAATTATTGATAAGAAGCATGATTATTTGTTAAAAAAGATCGAATTATTATTAAGAGAACTTCAAACAATCAAAGGATCAATAGAATATCTGAAAATCAATTCAACGTTACCAATTTCAAACAATATTGCTGCGAATACTAGTACATCAATATTTAGTTTACCTTTGTTAATTTTACATTATTTTATTGTTTAAATAAATGTATGTTTTGTTGATTTGTTTAATAATACCCTTGTGAGTTGTTGGGCGTGAGCAGTACCCTTTTGAGCATTACCCATAGGGGGACAAAATATTTTGTCGGATAAACTCGGAGTATATAGATTAATACTAATACTAATAATAATAATAATAATAATAATAATAATAATAATAATAATAATAATAATAATAATAATAATAATAATAATATATGGCTCATTCAAAAGGTCTTGGATCGGGCTTTAAAATGAGCTATTGTTGAACAATTTTCGTTGGCGGGAACTCTGTAAATTTAAATTTTAAAATATGACCTTGAAAAAAAATTTGACCTTGAAAAAAAAATTGCCCTTGAAAAAATAATAGTTTTTAAAATAATAATATGACCTTGAAAATAATAATATTTTGAAAAATAATAATAAAATAGTCAAATGACCTTGAAAATGGTCTCGGGAAAATGTTAATAACTTTGTCAATATTAATGATGATGATACCTTCAATAGCTGATTCGAAAGGTCTTGCACTAAGCTTCACAATAAGCTATCGATCAATGAAATAAAATGATGGGAACGATAACTTTTTTATGACTCATCCGATGGCTCATCAAATTTTTCAAGGGCATTTAAACAAAGACCCATCAAGGCCATATGAGTCACCCGATGATTCATCAAGGTCATTCTCGAGGCCATATGACTCATCGCGATGACTCATCAAGGTCATATTATTATTTTTAAAAAATATTATTATTTTTATTATTATTTTTCAAAAATATTATTATTTTATTTTTATTTTTCAAAAATATTATTAAGTGTGCCAGCGGTGCCCTACTATTTGGCATGCCAAAAGTTATCATTCCCATCAATTTATTTCATCGATCGATAGCTTATTTTGAAGCTTAGTGCAAGACCTTTCGAATGAGCTATTGCATGTATCATCATCTTTCATTTGGCAAAGTTATTAACATTTTCCCGAGACCATTTTCAAGGTCATTTGACTATTTTATTATTATTTTTAAAAATATTATTTTTTTTTCAAGGTCATATTTTAAAATTTAAATTTACAGAGTTCCCGCCGAACGAAAATTATTCAACGATAGCTCATTTTAAAAATTTTTTATAGTTTCACATTTTTATAGTTCATCTTCGTCTTACGAACTATCATCGAAACTGGAACTTGGAGCTGGACATAATTCCTCCTCATCGTATTCTCTAAGGTCATCAACTCCTAAATAATGCCCAAATGCATAACCTATGTTTTTTCTTAGCCATGCGCGCTTATCATCGTTATTACTTAGGGCAATTTTCGAGTTTTTAAATGTGAAAAGTTGGTGATTTCTAGTACCTATTCTAGTCTGCGGTACAGAAATCACCTGATTATTATTAAAGCAATTTAAATAAGACTCATGATTTATAGATGTCCCAGGTAATTTAACCCCCTTTGCTTTCACTGTTTCCTTACTACCTAAAAGACTATAACATTTAGGGCTTAAGAAAACCCATTCAGAGTAACCTAATCCCTTGCTCTCATCTTTAAACTTCCCGATGACAGAGTCAAGGTTCCTATTATACAAGGGGTGTGTTGGATCGTAATTTGACGTATCCAATAAATTATCTGAGATCATCTGAGGTAATAAAGTTGATAATTTTAAATGTTTAATCTCAAGAAAGAAGCTATCCGTATCACCGGCAATAATATTTATTATGCATTTAAATTGTCGCCTGTACTTCTCCAAATCAATATATTGGAAATGGTACATCCGCAGTTTAGACAGATCTAGTACTGTTTGACCAATGTAGCTAGGTCTATCTAAACAAATTGAGTCCTTCTCCAAATGTGCGGCTATCAGATCGCCATCGATTCTTATAGACTTTCTGAAAGTCGGCTTTGAGGAGTATACTATCATCTTTTCGGATGAATTACACAACCTCAAATTCATACGTTTTTTGAGATTCTCAACGGATTTACCGTACAGGCTATTATTATATAATTTAAACAAGTCCCTATATATTTCGCTAGTAGACTGAGATCTTAAAGTCGTATTAGTGTCTATATACGATTTAAATATAGGTCCTTGTTTAAATTTTATACATCTATGAATATTTACAATCACCGCACCTAATTCTATATACAATTTGAGAAGCCTCCAATGAAGAACATAGTTCCTCTTTGGTCAAAATTCTATATACAATTTGAGAAGCCTCCAATGAAGAACATAGTTCCTCTTTGGTCAATGAGTAAGCATCAGCTTCTCAACCTTTGAATTAGGTGGGCACAAATTTTCCGGCGCAAGCGGAAAATCATTCAAAAAATCATGCACACATTTCGAAATATCGATATCAACCTCCATAGTGTACCCATATGGAAGGTTATCAATATCCGTGTTCATACATTCAAGCAAAACATCATTCAAATTATCATTCACCCAAGAAAAATCAACATACGGAAGATTTTGTCTAAGAGCCCAACCATACAGATTATTTATATCTATATACAATAATTCTGTATCATCTGAAGTAACCATGTAATGTTTGTTAATAAATGTTAACCCACCCCGGATACCTCCCTCATAGAAATTGTACATTTCCATGTCCTGCAAAAATTCTATAGGTTCCGTTAATGTCATAAGCGCTGAGGCCCATGACATACCGGGAATCCCATAGAAATTAAGTGGATCCAGACCATTGTAAGCAATTGCCTTACCGTGGAATTGCTGAAAATAGTCTGCGAGGAGGTATACGTCTAATTTTAGGTAGATTAGCATATAATCTAACAAATTATTACAGTTATGCTGACTCCAAATTAGTTGAGCCTCAGCGTACTGATCTTCAGTAATATCAGACCAAATAGGAGGTAATTCCAAAGTCGACTCAGGAACATCCAAAGAAGTAGCAAAATCATACGGAAAGACACCTTTAGAATGAATCATCGACCCTTGAAAGACAGACTAAGTTAAAGGAAAAGTAGTAAGAGTTTTCACAGCTTTAGCTAAAGAACAATTAACAAATTGAATGCTGTCAATAAAACGAACAGGCAATTTGTTAATATAAGCAATTAACGAAATAAATTTCTCTGTTGAGGTAGGTATAATATTTAACTCCCAAGTGGGAAAATCACTGAGACCATGTTTTAAAATATGATGTAAATCATAGCCTCTTAAATTATGAAAAACAACTAGTAATAACTTATTAATCCTGCGAGAAACATTGCATCTCCTACATGCCGCTCCTACATATCTACCAGTAAAATGACAATGATCTCTTACAGGACTAATAATATCTTTTTTACATAAATAACAAATTGTGCTAGATCGAAAGGCACGCTCCTGAGCAAAAGACAAAAGTAGACATGCCTTTATGACCTTCGAGCTCATAATATGGCAGGACAATTGTGGTAGCAATTTCCTCCACCTTCCTTAAAAAATCCAAAATACAATTCGGTACAAAAAAATAAAAATAAAATTTAGTATTATTATAATTATTAATAAGTAATAGACCTGCTGATATGGGTAAATGTATTTTGTGATGCGTGTTGTGTTCTGGTAAAACCGATTCAAAATCGGCATAATTACAAAGGAAGGTGTAACGGTTTTTGCGTAATCTGTAAATAATAAATCTTTACTTTTGGGAAGTGTGTAAAGTGTTGTGCCAGTCTGATTCTTACAGCATAGAGCAACATGCTGATCAAAAGCATTCTTATATCTAAACCCATTAAGACAATGTGGGTACCAGTTACACCTTATTTGTACATTCACATTTTCATTTAAATAACAATTCATTAACTTGTCCTAGTCTGTAACGGCCGTATAATGATATTTATCTTTATTACTCAAAAGTAATGAATAAATCGGCCTACCATCTATAACTTTAGATCTATGAATAATATTAAGATGAGGGTGGTGAGCTACATAATCCCTCAGAAATATCAGAATCAGAACTGGCTCGATTGTAAGACAAAACATTTATAGACAAGTTTAAGTCCGGATTTTTCCTCTCAAATTTGGGAATGTTACACAAGCCTCATTGGACAATCTGTGTCTTCGTCATAATTTAAAAGATTTAAAAATTCATAATATTTGGCGGCTCTTTGGTGATTACGACCTATTTCTTCTTTTTTTTAAAAGTGCAAGAATGCTATATAAGAAACACTTATGGTCGTTGTTTTTTACATTAATTATTGCATGTTTTAATTTTAATGCTGATGGGGTTTTTATATAACTATGTCCGGATAATCTACTAACGGGTGCGAATTTTGTTAAAATAAAATCAATTTCTAATATATTCATTACACGCCACCCGCTTCCTAAATAGGTAAATTGTTCAATTTTTTCATTTAATTTGCTCACCCCCTCATTTATAAAATTATTGGTAAAAACTTGTGCGTTGTTAGAAAAATAATTATCCCGGATCTCCCCATCTTTTTCAAATTTTATTAAAATTGCGAACTGTATTTTTACCTTACCCATCTTTTCGATTTCAGTTCGTAGTGTTTCCTCTATTTTAGATGTTAAGGCTATTTTAATTAAATTTTCCTTACTAATATCGAATTTTATCGTTTTTCGTGTTCCATTCAAATCGGATTCTACGAGAGGTTCGAATAAAGAGCCGCCTATTTGATTTATATTTTATATTTATGATTTATATTTGAAAAAGAAGTTGAAGCTACACGTTCATCATCACTGATGACTATCACTTCTTGTTGTGTAAATGAATGTTGTGTAAATGATTGCGGTGTAAACGATGTTGAAGCTACACTTTCATCTTTGCTGATGACTATCACTTCTGGTCGCGATAATTTATTTGGAATAATATTTTTAATTAAATCAGCAGGTCTTTTTGTGATTTTATTTTGAATACGATCTTTTTTAACATCTTTTTTAATAATAATATCTTTTTAACATATTTTTTAATAATATTTTTTACATCTTTTTTAATAGAATCTTTTTTAATAATATTTTTTTATATGCCCTAAGTGACTACGGTGTTTAGTAAAAAATGCTTTATATTTTATCTTTTCGCAAAATATGCATTTAGGGCATATAAAAAAGTTGATGCCTTTAAAAACTTTTCGGTAATATTTTTTCATGTCATGATGACATTCTTCGCTATGCCCAATTGCAGATTGGCAATAATTGGGATAAAGTCAACCTGATAAATAATATTATTTAAGTATTTGTATATAATGACTATAGAAATTATAAAGATTTGTATAATGCAAACATATTGCATCTATATTGCATAGGTCTTTATCATCATTTGTTATTTAATCCAATAATAACAAATGATGATAAATACTTATAGAAATTAGGTTATAATTCAATATTTGAGAGAGAATACATTAAATAGGGCAAAGTTTTATTATTATTATTATTATTATTATTATTATTATTATTATTATTATTATTATTATTATTATTATTATTATTAATATTATTATTATTATTAATATTATTAGTAGTAGTATTATTATTATTATTAGAGAGAGAGCTGCATGCTGATTGCAGACTACATTAAATGGAGCAAAATATTATTATATTTTAGAGTAATGTAGCTGCATGCTCACTGCAGACTACATTAAATATTAATATGTAGCTGCATGCTTAATTATTATTATTATTATTATTATTATTATTATTATTATTATTATTATTATTATTATTATTATTATTATTATTATTATTATTATTATTATTATTTCAACTAATCTAGATGCTCATTGCAATCTACAAGGAATATTTAAAGCTATAGTTTCTTAATCACTTTTTAAACATTTGCATAATTTTCTTCATAATAATTTCATTATTTTCATTATTTTCGTTATAATAATTTCAACATAACATTTTCATAATTTTCATCATAATATTTTCTTCATAATATTTTCATATTTTTCTTCATTTTCAACATAATATTTTCATTATTTGCATCATTTTCGTTATAATAATTTCAACATAACATTTTCTTAATTTTCATCATAATATTTTCATATTTTTCTTCATTTTCAACATAATATTTTCTTCATTTTCATCATTTTCTTCATAATATTTTCATAATTTTCTTCATTTTATTCATAATTTCATAATTTCAATAACATAATAAGTTTTACAAATAAGTTTTACAAATAAGTTTTACAAATGTTTTAAGAAAGTGATTAAGAAAATTTAAAATTTTTTAAAAAAAAATATAAATAAATAAATAAATTTTTACATTGTTATTCCATGTCGGAATCATCCTCAGAGAGAACATTATCAGGTACCTCCTCATTATTAATGCCTTCATTAATTTGTTCCTCCAAGTCCACATTGAAAACCGAGGCATCATTAGGGGCATTCATAATAAATACGACATCGTCGTCGCTAATTGAATCATTTTCTAAAATGAAAAATTAATTTAATAAACTGAAAAATAATAAAATTTACTTTTTTTATTGAAAACCGAGGCATAATTAGGGGCATCAGTTTGCCCAATAAATACGACATCATCGTCGTCGCTAATTGAAATCGGTTCTAAAATGAAAAATAATAAAATTTACCAAATATTCTGTCCACATTCAGGATTGTTCATCCTCGGTTACTTCAAACCAGTCAAAGTATCTAAATAAAAAAAATAAAATAGAATAATAATAATAATAATAATAATAATAATAATAATAATAATAATAATAATAATAATAATAATAATAATAATAATAATAATAATAATAATAATAATAATAATAATAATAATAATAATAATTTACCATTCGTCAAAAGACCTCGTAAGATATTGTTGTTGGTGTTCGATTTGTTAGCCATATTTGAAATTTGTAATTTTGAAAAAAGTGTGACAAATTTTAGATTTGTAAATGTTTATGAAGAGAATGAATATTTTCCTGTCCCACATGAACTCCACTCCCATGCTCAATCCATTTTTAACTTGTAGTTCAATCTCATTTTGAATATCAGAAAATGGTCTGCATCTTTTTGCTATACTGTAAATAGTATTAAAGATTTTGCATGTAGAATCGACGTATTTTTCATTACCTTTATCGAAACATTGCAAAATTCCGTCTTGTGAACGATCTTTTAACTGCTTTACACTAACTTGGTGAGCCTTAGATGAAAAGTGTTCATTCATTTTTTTTCGGAGAGATGCTTGTTGAATGGTTTTATTTTTTCCAGATGTTTCAATATTGCAGCTTTTCCATTCAACTGATACATGAATTCCCTTCGCTTTTATTGAATCTATTTGCGCACAATAATTACAACCCAATTTTTTATTTCGAACTAATAAGCCATCATATTTCTTCTGAAAATCTTGAAATTGCAAGGGCTTCCAGCAATCTGGGAGATTGTGTTTTACTTCGTCATTGATTTGCACAGTATTTGCTGAATGTGGCGATTCTGCTTCTACTGTTTGTATAATATTACTTAATTCCCCGTTTGTTATTGGCGTCATATCTTGACCAGGCTTCATCTTCTTTAGAAAAAAATCAGACAAAACTGGTTGTCCACCGCGCTTCATGATGGCTAAAATAATACCGAGAAATTTAACATATAATTAAGTAAAACTAACACAATTTAACATAAATTTAACGTCAATTGTTTTCCAATAAAATTAATTTAACAATAACTATTTATTAATATATACTTACAATTTTAATACAATTTGTTGTCACAAACACTACCTAAAGAAAACTGGAAAAATATAAAACAAAATTTAAACCACACTCACGAAAACTTTTTAAAACCATAAATTCAAATCATAAATTCCATAAGGTATTGAGTTACTTCCATTCATATCACCCTTCCAAGCAACACACCCTACACCATTTAACTTAGAATCTTCGCAATATACACCAGTGGTTTCCAATTATTCTGGTGCTGTCATCCCTTAATAACATTTGCTAAGTTTTTTACTATTCAAGTTTCCAATGGCATCTGAAATACATTTATACGTGAAATCCATATATCCTTCATATACATTCATAGGCATCAATGAGGAACCTCTAAATATGAATTTGTTTCAAATAAAAGGTAAATGAAAATATTTATCAATATAAATTTAAAAAGAATTAATAGTAGTAAAGAGAAATGTATGGTTTTATTTCATAAATTTTATTGATTTATTTGATTATTTGTTATTGTAGTGGTTTTTAGAGGAAATTATGGTAAATCGAATGATCTATAAATCTTTGAAATCCGTTGAGATAATGTTTGAGTAATCGTAAAAACGTTATTATTCAATCATTTAAATTTATTTGTAGAGATTGTTGTTAGTAGAATGACCTATACATCTTTAAATTCCATCGAGAAAGTTCTTGTGAAATCAAAAAAGGAAAACTTTCTGATCCAGAGTGTAGTTCTGTGACACAGCGAATCACTGAATTTACACCAGATTTTTGTTGATGAATTGTTTTTATGAATGGTTGATTATTATTAAATAAAAGTATAGAATGACAGAGTTAAAAGGAAAAATGCAATCTATATTGTGCACAAAGGAGCAAAAAGTGGGGATTGCATAATAAATTAACTTTTGCGAGCTTTGTTCCATAGAATATTTCCGTTTTTTTCCGTTAGCTATAAATGGCTAAGTGGAGATCTTAGAGGAATTCAGATAAGTCCTTAGCTGTACAGCCAACCGTTTCAAACTCCATTGTAGCTAGCTGATGGTTACCTGCTTTAAGCCAGAGACAGTGAGGAAACTATAAATGCAGATACATCAACTCCAGGACCAGTCAAACCATGATCAAATAAAACTGGAAACACATTTCGAATTCTAAAGTTGGAATCGGAGAGGCAAAAAACAATGTTATCATCGTTCGAAGCATGCCTTTCTGACTGACGAGAGTGAGTCCGATGTCGAGCACGTAAGGACGTTTGATTTCTCGCAAGTTAGCTTACAGTCATAAGGATAAAGAGGGTCTGGACGTCCACTTCTGTGTTGGATACTTAGGGGTGTGTCATTTTCTGTTTCTACTTTCCACTTTTCTATTTTATTCAGCTATGGTCCTCCTTTCTGTAGGTTTTCTATTGTTCTCTTCCAAAATTTTGTGCAGGGATGCGCCCTTATTTTTCTGTCATAAATAATTATGTGTTTTCTATAATACTTGTCGATAATTTATTTCCCAGTGGATAAATGTCGTTCCATATTTTCGGCGGTTCTTGTGAAAAATGTAACTTAATGTTTTCAAAAATTTGAGCAGGGATCTGCCCTTATTCCCAAGTTAATAAACATGTCTCCACACTTCTTATAAAAGTTTGAGCAGGGATCTGTCTGTATTCTAATCCTGAACTATCGGATATCTTAAACATTCGTGATTTCTATAAGATTGCCTAAACCTACTTTATCTACTAACAACTGGTCATAACTATCCTATTATTACTCCTATCTCAGTGATATCTATGAAATTAAAGGTAACTGAGCCATCCTACACGATGTAAATCTAAACAAGGCCTTAAACTATCTTAACTTGACTTTACACTCTCCAACCGTTCATATCCCTATTTATATCCTCTAACCCGATGGACCCAACTGGCAAAACATCTGTCTGTTGGGGTTCACTAGGAACCGGAACTAAATGTTTTAGAGTTAAATAATAATTAATTAAAAATAGTATTTAAAAATTACCTAAAATATAAAACAATTACTAAAATTAGAATCAAAATATAAATAGTAATAAACAATTACTAAAATTAGATTTATAACAAAAATAGTATTAGTGTAAAAATAAATAATAAAAATAGTAATTAAATAATTACTATTAATAAAATAAAGTAAATAAAATGGTATAAATACCAATGTAAATTTTAACTAAAAAAAATAGGACAAACGGAAAGAAACGAAACGATTGAGGCTCATCATTTTGATTTATTGACACGACTGAGATATAAATAGATTCATTGCACAAATTGACACATTGGCATTTATCGATTGGAAATTTAACTTTCAATAGTTTGCAATTTTACGATTGGAAATTTAACTTTCAATAGTTTGGAATAATTTGTGGAGTCAGATTTACGTTTGTGTTAGTTCGAATACATACCCCTCGAACCTAACATGTCGACCAACAGCACGTTGTGCCGTCCGTCCACAAACCTTCCCCCAGTCCAGAGCATCGACACATAAATTCATTATAAATCCAATTCAACTACAATTATCATTAAAATTATAACAGGTCAAAATAAATAAAATACCAATATTAATGAAAAATAACTTCAGTTTAAAATTTTATTAATTCATAAAATTATATAACATTAGACTTAACAAACAACAAAAAAATAAATAAAATACCAATATTAATGAAAAATAACTTCAATTTAAAAATTTTATTATTTCATAAAATTAGATAACATTAAACTTAACAAAAATTACATTTACATACGAAAAATCAAATTTACATTACCGCGATGGCATACACCGATAATTGAGAGCGCCTGACAACGTCTGGTGAAAGTGTAAATTTTTGATTGCACAAGTTGTTAAACTGAAATTTCAATACGTATTTATACTGATTGAATTGTACGCCTACGCATTCTCTGCTACTATATCCAATTAGAATGCGAAACAATTCTGATTAATTTTGCATACATGCATGAATGTGTGCAATTACTTATTTTTTAATTTAATTACTTTAATTAATCAAAATTTTAATTTTTATTAATTTTTAAGATTTATTTTTACAAATTCTATAAATTAAATAGTTTTTTCTAATTTTAATTTAGTTTTACAAGTTTTATAATTTAAATAAGTTTAGTTAGTTTTATTTTAGTTTCATTGATTTAAACAATTTGGTTTTATAAATTTTATAATTTATCTAATTTTACTACTTTTATTCTACTTTTTATTATTTTATCAGTTTACAAGATAATTTATTTTAAATTTCAAATTTATTTAAAAATTTTTCATATTATTAATTAATTTATTACCCATTATTTTATTTATTATTATTTTATTTTTTTGTTGTTAGGTATTCCGAATGCGATATTTCTCCTAATTGTGTTAGTGATTGCGACCTTTTTTTCGTTCCTTTATTTTATTACCCGGGTCTTATTTATCATCAATGTGTTATGTACTTTAATTTGTATTGATTGGTGTTTAATTTGACTTGGTGCGATTTTTATGTTATATATTTTGATTCATTAAAACATGCTCTCAATTCTCGGTTTTAGCCCAACATCTGAATGACTTGACGAATTCCTGATCATCTACTGAAGAATTTGAATAAATATATTAAATCATACTTGCAATATCTTTTAATATTAAATTAATTCAAATAAAGCTAAAAGACAGTTTCTGAAAATTGAACCCTGTTCTTTAATCGGAAGTTCGTGAACCCATACGAATGTTTGGCAATTATAGCGCATAGTGGTGTGCTTATATTTTGTGAACATTCATCCATTCAATACAGTTGCAACGTTGACTATTTAACGGGTATTGTTTGGCTAAATTCATCGTATATTGGGTTATATTAGAAACAGCGCGAAAGGTAAAGTCTCGACCTAACTATAAAACACCATAACGATATTTGCTATTATTGTTGACTTGCTATTTTAATTCAAAACTATTGCGCATATCTGTGAGTTACATTCAAGTCACACATGGTGTTGCCACCTCTCCGGGTTTCAGTGAGTTATCACCGGGCTCCAGGTGAGACGCAGATCTGAGGTGTCAACCCTAGTCACCCAACCATGAATACATGTAAAAAGATGTAGTATTGGTTAGCAAGACATATAAAGTTTGTATTTAATCAGTAAAAATATATTTATTATTGTGATTTAAAACAGTTATCCATAGGCAATTAGAAATGAGGATAATTATTGAATTATTTTCAGGTTGGAGCATTATAAATTAGTGCAAATAAAATTGAAATTCAAAAAATAAATTTAAGTGCAATATTAAATAAAAATATCAATATTTTTAGGAGAAGGTATGGAGAAGACAACGAAAATTTAATGAAGATGATTATAATTTTATACCGATTAAGGTTTCCAAACAATGTAATAATAGAATTCAAAATGCAATTAATAAAAATTTTGTTGAAATCAGTTGCTAAAATAATTAAACCTTTATTGAATGAAATCATATAGAACAGCCCTGCTCAAAGTGTGGGTCGCAAAAATTGGTTTTATCATTTTGAAAAATCTAATAAAAATTACTACACTTGTTAATTTTTTCAATAAATTTTGCGGGTGGCTGTCGAATAACTTTTACTTAAAGAAGGAAGTTTGCGTAATACTAATATAGAAGATTGGAAAAATTAGTGGATTTTTGTATTTGATTATTGGAAAAGTTAGTAATTTTAGTCGGTATCAGATTCGTATTTTATATTGAAATATATAATTTGAAATATATAAATATATAATTTTATATTGATATATATAAATATAGTCTGTTTAAGATCTCCAAATTATTTTCAATACTGATACGGAGGTCCGATTTTGATAAAATTGCTGTCAACTCATTATTTAAATGAAATACAATAGACAAATTATAACTTTATTTTTAATTATTAATTATAACTCTAATGAAATTACAATTTAATGTATTTTAAGAACGTTTTTCAATTTTTACCTGATTTCTTGTCAAATGAGAAATTAATTGTATTAATTAGAAATTTTTTGACTAAGAATCAGTCAAATTTTTTTTAATAAATACAATATTTAATAAAATAAATTTTGATTAATCTGTCTACTACTAAGCAAAATTTCTCTCATTAATGCAAACAATTATTTGTATTGTATTAGGTAACATAGTGACGTCGAATACTAATAATAATAATAATCGTAATACACATAAATTAGCATTGTTAACTCGACTGCACCCATTCTACAATATAATAACACAAATAGTAGAATCCAACACATACATACACACACACACATACACACACAGAGAGAAAATTATGCTGCAATAGAATGATAATAAATACTCGTAAGATGAAATCTAGCAAATTTTCTAAGTGGTTATTACGTAATAAATTACTCGAAAATAACAACTAAAATCAATATAACAATTTGTATAGTTTTATTACCGAAAACGGTATTTACTGCAAATTACACACTTTGCACTGTGCACAATCGATAATTTATATAATTAATTTTTACTCGATTCCAAAAATCACAATATATAATGTTAAAAATAATAATAATAAAACTAACAATCGGCCAATAAATTTACAACAAATATTATATATATATATTGTATATATATTTATTTATTTGTGAAGATTTAAAAGCAAAATTCAAAGTCCCTATAGAATATCAAAAAATCGATAATGTCCATGACTAATCAAATGGTCATTTAAAATAATAAATTTCACAAATTAGAATAGCAAAAAATAAACAAACGAGAGAGACAACACGGAAATTCTGAGCTAGAAATTATTTTCATTAATCAAATTGTAAATTTTTTACCTACTTATTAATTATAAGTAGTTGTTACAAAATATTTATATTATAATAATGGTAATAATAATGATAATAATAATGATAATAATAATTATTATATTAGTAATAATTGATAATAAATAAACTTTGAAACAGGAATGAGTTGATTTTTAGTTCATATATTGTAATAAAGACGTATTCGCACAAACACAGATGGATATTGAAGACAGCCTGCTTTCAAAAATGTAATAATCCAGACATCGTCATCATTATCATCATCACAATAACTATATTAGATATTTATTTTCTAGGTTAATGAAACGGGCCGTTTTGAGGAGGAGGCATCATTCCACCGCCCATTTGAGGCATTGACGCAAATCCAGGACCACCTGGACCCGCTCCATACATATTCGGTATTCCCATTGGGCCAGCGGTCAACATCAACTGAGGTTCTCCTATGGAAAAGAAAGGTTATTTGGAAAGTAGTAATTATAAAATTATGAAAGAATTTGATTTTAATTCAGTCTAATGGATGTTTTCATATCTTTCATGTTCCACTACAATTCTTCCTTTTGTTGTAATTAGATTGCAACAATATTGCATTTTCACATCGACAGATCAAATTACTTTCATAGGATTATTAATTATTATTTATTATTATTATTATTATTATTATTATTATTATTATTATTATTATTATTATTTTTATTATTATTATTATTATTATTATTATTATTATTATTATTATTATTATTATTATTATTATTATTATTTTTATTATAATTAATTAATGTCTTCAATTTTGTGTTATTTAATGATTCCAAATTGAAAATGATAATTAAAAATTAATTTCAAAATCGCGTTCAATTTGAAATGTCAATTGGCAAATATCGAGTAAATATTTAATAAGGGAAATTAAAAGAAAACATTAATCGAACCGTCCAATGAGATTTATCTGGAAATAAATTATAAATATCGAAGAGGTTAAAATAATAAACTTGTTCATTTCTTTTGATTTTCTAACATTTATCGAATATTCCAAGTATTAAATCTTCTACGTAAATATTATTATAGAATAATTCTCATGCAATTTGATGATAAATTTGCCTCAATTTTCTTGATACAAATTTGAATGAATCCCCACAGGAAATTTTTCAATAATTTAATAAAAAATAATAATAAAGCAATTATTATTTTTATTATTATTTTTATTATTATTTTTATTATTATTATTATTATTATTTATTAATATTTTTTATTTATTATTATTATTTATTAATATTATTATTATTATTATTTATTATTATTATTATTTTTTTTATTATTATTTTTATTATTTTTTTTATTATTATTTTTATTATTATTATGATTATTATTTATTAATATTTTTTATTTATTATTATTATTTATTAATTATTTATTATTATTATTATTATTTATTATTATTATTATTTTTTTTATTATTATTGTTATTATTATTATTATTATTATTATTATTATTAATATTATTAGTAGTAGTATTATTATTATTATTAGAGAGAGAGCTGCATGCTGATTGCAGACTACATTAAATGGAGCAAAATATTATTATATTTTAGAGTAATGTAGCTGCATGCTCACTGCAGACTACATTAAATATTAATATGTAGCTGCATGCTTAATTATTATTATTATTATTATTATTATTATTATTATTATTATTATTATTATTATTATTATTATTATTATTATTATTATTATTTCAACTAATCTAGATGCTCATTGCAATCTACAAGGAATATTTTAAAGCTATAGTTTCTTAATCACTTTTTAAACATTTGCATAATTTTCTTCATAATAATTTCATTATTTTCATTATTTTCGTTATAATAATTTCAACATAACATTTTCATAATTTTCATCATAATATTTTCTTCATAATATTTTCATATTTTTCTTCATTTTCAACATAATATTTTCATTATTTGCATCATTTTCGTTATAATAATTTCAACATAACATTTTCTTAATTTTCATCATAATATTTTCATATTTTTCTTCATTTTCAACATAATATTTTCTTCATTTTCATCATTTTCTTCATAATATTTTCATAATTTTCTTCATTTTATTCATAATTTCATAATTTCAATAACATAATAAGTTTTACAAATAAGTTTTACAAATAAGTTTTACAAATGTTTTAAGAAAGTGATTAAGAAAATTTAAAATTTTTTAAAAAAAAATATAAATAAATAAATAAATTTTTACATTGTTATTCCATGTCGGAATCATCCTCAGAGAGAACATTATCAGGTACCTCCTCATTATTAATGCCTTCATTAATTTGTTCCTCCAAGTCCACATTGAAAACCGAGGCATCATTAGGGGCATTCATAATAAATACGACATCGTCGTCGCTAATTGAATCATTTTCTAAAATGAAAAATTAATTTAATAAACTGAAAAATAATAAAATTTACTTTTTTTATTGAAAACCGAGGCATAATTAGGGGCATCAGTTTGCCCAATAAATACGACATCATCGTCGTCGCTAATTGAAATCGGTTCTAAAATGAAAAATAATAAAATTTACCAAATATTCTGTCCACATTCAGGATTGTTTCATCCTCGGTTACTTCAAACCAGTCAAAGTATCTAAATAAAAAAAATAAAATAGAATAATAATAATAATAATAATAATAATAATAATAATAATAATAATAATAATAATAATAATAATAATAATAATAATAATAATAATAATAATAATAATAATAATAATAATAATAATAATAATAATAATAATAATAATTTACCATTCGTCAAAAGACCTCGTAAGATATTGTTGTTGGTGTTCGATTTGTTAGCCATATTTGAAATTTGTAATTTTGAAAAAAGTGTGACAAATTTTAGATTTGTAAATGTTTATGAAGAGAATGAATATTTTCCTGTCCCACATGAACTCCACTCCCATGCTCAATCCATTTTTAACTTGTAGTTCAATCTCATTTTGAATATCAGAAAATGGTCTGCATCTTTTTGCTATACTGTAAATAGTATTAAAGATTTTGCATGTAGAATCGACGTATTTTTCATTACCTTTATCGAAACATTGCAAAATTCCGTCTTGTGAACGATCTTTTAACTGCTTTACACTAACTTGGTGAGCCTTAGATGAAAAGTGTTCATTCATTTTTTTTCGGAGAGATGCTTGTTGAATGGTTTTATTTTTTCCAGATGTTTCAATATTGCAGCTTTTCCATTCAACTGATACATGAATTCCCTTCGCTTTTATTGAAATCTATTTGCGCACAATAATTACAACCCAATTTTTATTTCGAACTAATAAGCCATCATATTTCTTCTGAAAATCTTGAAATTGCAAGGGCTTCCAGCAATCTGGGAGATTGTGTTTTACTTCGTCATTGATTTGCACAGTATTTGCTGAATGTGGCGATTCTGCTTCTACTGTTTGTATAATATTACTTAATTCCCCGTTTGTTATTGGCGTCATATCTTGACCAGGCTTCATCTTCTTTAGAAAAAAATCAGGACAAAACTGGTTGTCCACCGCGCTTCATGATGGCTAAAATAATACCGAGAAATTTAACATATAATTAAGTAAAACTAACACAATTTAACATAAATTTAACGTCAATTGTTTTCCAATAAAATTAATTTAACAATAACTATTTATTAATATATACTTACAATTTTAATACAATTTGTTGTCACAAACACTACCTAAAGAAAACTGGAAAAATATAAAACAAATTTAAACCACACTCACGAAAACTTTTTAAAACCATAAATTCAAATCATAAATTCCATAAGGTATTGAGTTACTTCCATTCATATCACCCTTCCAAGCAACACACCCTACACCATTTAACTTAGAATCTTCGCAATATACACCAGTGGTTTCCAATTATTCTGGTGCTGTCATCCCTTAATAACATTTGCTAAGTTTTTTACTATTCAAAGTTTCCAATGGCATCTGAAAATACATTTATACGTGAAATCCATATATCCTTCATATACATTCATAGGCATCAATGAGGAACCTCTAAATATGAATTTGTTTCAAAATAAAAGGTAAATGAAAATATTTATCAATATAAATTTAAAAAGAATTAATAGTAGTAAAGAGAAATGTATGGTTTTATTTCATAAATTTTATTGATTTATTTGATTATTTGTTATTGTAGTGGTTTTTAGAGGAAATTATGGTAAATCGAATGATCTATAAATCTTTGAAATCCGTTGAGATAATGTTTGAGTAATCGTAAAAACGTTATTATTCAATCATTTAAATCTATTTGTAGAGATTGTTGTTAGTAGAATGACCTATACATCTTTAAATTCCATCGAGAAAGTTCTTGTGAAATCAAAAAAGGAAAACTGTCTGATCCAGAGTGTAGTTCTGTGACACAGCGGATCACTGACTACGAGTAGCTGCCAACAGAACACAAGTTTCTGATCCATGTGCATTATTAAAAACCAGTGTTCTTTCCTGAATTTACACCAGATTTTTGTTGATGAATTGTTTTTATGAATGGTTGATTATTATTAAATAAAAGTATAGAATGACAGAGTTAAAAGGAAAAATGCAATCTATATTGTGCACAAAGGAGCAAAAAGTGGGGATTGTATAATAAATTAACTTTTGCGAGCTTTATTCCATAGAATATTTCCGTTTTTTCCCGTTAGCTATAAATGGCTAAGTGGAGATCTTAGAGGAATTCAGATAAGTCCTTAGCTGTACAGTCAACCGTTTCAAACTCCATTGTAGCTAGCTGGTGGTTACCTGCTTTAAGCCAGAGGCAGTGAGGAAACCATAAATGTAGATACATCAACTCCAGGACCAGTCAAACCATGATCAAATAGAACTGGAAACACATTTCGAATTCTAAAGTTGGAATCGGAGAGGCCTCAGGGAAAAACAATGCTATCATCGTTCGGAGCATGCCTTTCTGACAGACGAGAGTGAGTACGATGTCGAGCACGTAAGGACGCTTGATTTGCGGGTCATACTCGCAAGTTAGCTTACAGTCATAAGGATAAAGAGGGTCTGGACGTCCACTTTTGTGTTGATTACTTAGGGATGTGTCATTTTTACATTTTAAATACGTTAAGTGTAATTTAGATATTCACTCGACTCTTTAATAAGCACCTCCATGACTAATGCATTTTAAACCATTTGTGTACCCATGGCGACGACCATGTTGGTACTGTACACAAAGGTAAAAAACAATGAGTAGGTGAGCTCTATTGCTAAAACTACTCCTCATTGTATTTTCTATTTCGGTTCTAGACGGTCGATAAAAGGTCTTACGTCACTAGTCATTTTCTATTTCTACTTTCCACTTTTCTATTTTATTCAGCTATGGTCCTCATTTCTGTAGGTTTTCTATTGTTCTCTTCCAAAGTTTTGTGCAGAGATGCGCCCTTATTTTTCTGTCATAAATAATTATGTGTTTTCTATAATACTTGTCGATAATTTATTTCCCAGTCGATAAATGTCGTTCCATATTTTCGGCGGTTCTTGTGAAAAATGTAACTTGATGTTTTCAAAAATTTGAGCAGGGATCTGCCCTTATTCCCAAGTTAATAAACATGTCTCCACACTTTTGAGAAGTTTGAGAAGGGATCTGCCTGTATTGCTAATCCTGAACTATCGGATATCTTAAACATTCGTGGTTTCTATAGGATTGCCTAAACCTACATTATCTACTGACAACTGGTCCTAACTATCCTATTATTACTCCTATCTCAGTGATATCTATGAAAATAAAGGTAACTGAGCATTCCTACACGATGTAAATCTAAACAAGGCCTTAAACTATCCTAACTTGACTTTACACTATCCAACCGTTCATATCCCTAACTATATCCTCTAACCCGATGGACCAAACTGGCGAAACATCTGTCGACCAACAGCACGTGGTGCCGTCCGTCCACAAACCTTCCCCCAGTCCAGAGCATCGATACATAAATTCATTATAAATCCAATTTAACTACAATTATCATTAAAATTATAATAGAGTCAAAATAAATAGAATACCAATATTAATGAAAAATAACTTCAGTTTAAAATTTTATTAATTCATAAAATTATATAACATTAGACTTAACAAACAACAAAAAAATAAATAAAATACCAATATTAATGAAAAATAACTTCAATTTAAAAATTTTATTATTTCATAAAATTAGATAACATTAAACTTAACAAAAATTACATTTCACATACGAAAAATCAAATTTACCTTACTGCGATGGCATACACCGACAAATGAGAGCGCCTGACAACGTCTGGTAAAAGTGTAAATTTTTGATTGCACAAGTTGTTAAACTGAAATTTCAATACGTATTTATACTGATTGAATTGTACGCCTACGCATTCTCTGCTACTATATCCAATTAGAATGCGAGACAATTCTGATTAATTTTGCACGCATGCATGAATGTGTGCAATTATTTATTTTTTAATTTAATTACTTTAATTTATCAAAATTTTAATTTTTATTAATTTTTAAGATTTATTTTTACAAATTCTATAATTTAAATAGTTTTTTCTAAATTTAATTTAGTTTTACAAGTTTTATAATTTAAATAAGTTTAGTTAGTTTTATTTTAGTTTCATTGATTTAAACAATTTGGTTTTATAAATTTTATAATTTATCTAATTTTACTACTTTTATTCTACTTTTTATTATTTTATCAGTTTACAAGATAATTTATTTTAAATTTATTTATTTAAAAATTTTTCATATTATTAATTAATTTATTACCCATTATTTTATTTATTATTATTTTATTTTTTTGTTGTTAGATATTCCGAATGCGATATTTATCCTAATTGTGTTAGTGATTGCGACCTTTTTTTCGTTCCTTTATTTTATTACCCGGGTCTTCTTTATCATCAATGTGTATGTACTTTAATTTGTATTGATTGGTGTTTTAATTTAACTTGGTGCGATTTTTATGTTATATATTTTTGATTCATTAAAACAAGCTCTCAATTCTCGGTTCTAGCCCAACATCTGAATGACTTGACGAATTCCTGATCATCTACTGAAGAATTTGAATAAATATATTAAATCATACTTGCAATATCTTTTAATATTAAATTAATTCAAGTAATGCTAAAGGACAGTTTCTGAAAATTGAACCCTGTTCTTTAATCGGAAGTTCGTGAACCCATACGAATGTTTGGCAATTATAGCGCATAGTGGTGTGCTTATATTTTGTGAACATTCATCCATTCAATACAGTTGCAACGTTGACTATTTAACGGGTATCGCTTGGCTAAATTCATCATATATTGGGTTATATTAGAAACAGCGCGAAAGGTAAAGTCTCGACCTAACTATAAAACACCATAACGATATTTGCTATTATTGTTGACTTGCTATTTTATTTTAAAACTATTGCGCATATCTGTGAGTTACATTCAAGTCACACATAGTGCTGTCACCTCTCCGGGTTTCAGTGAGTTATCACCGGGCTCCAGGTGAGACGCAGATCTGAGGTGTCAACGCTAGTCACCCAACCATGAATACATGTAAAAAGATGTAGTATTGGTTAGCAAGACATATAAAGTTTGTATTTAATCAGTAAAAATATATTTATTATTGTGATTTAAAACAGTTATCCATAGGGAATTAGAAATGAGGATAATTATTGAATTATTTTCAGGTTGGAGCATTATAAATTAGTGCAAATAAAATTGAAATTCAAAATTAAAATTTAAGACCAATATTAAATAAAAATATCAATATTTTTAGGAGAAGGTATGGAAGACAACGAAAATTTAATGAAGATGATTATAATTTTATACCGATTAAGGTTTCCAAACAATGTAATAATAGAATTAAAAATGCAATTAATGAAAATTTTATTGACATCAGTTGCTAAAATAATTAAACCTTTATTGAATGAAATCATATAGAACAGCCCTGCTCAAAGTGTCGGTCGCAAAAATTGGTTTTATCATTTTGAAAAATCTAATAAAAATTACTACACTTGTTAATTTTTTCAATAAATTTTGCGGGTGGCTGTCGAATAACTTTTACTTAAAGAAGGAAGTTTGCGTAATACTAATATAGAAGATTGGAAAAATTAGTGGATTTTTGTATTTGATTATTGGAAAAGTTAGTAATTTTAGTCGGTATCAGATTCGTATTTTATATTGAAATATATAATTTGAAATATATAAATATATAATTTTATATTGATATATATAAATATAGTCTGTTTAAGATCTCCAAATTATTTTCAATACTGATACGGAGGTCCGATTTTGATAAAATTGCTGTCAACTCATTATTTAAATGAAATACAATAGACAAATTATAACTTTATTTTTAATTATTAATTATAACTCTAATGAAATTACAATTTAATGTATTTTAAGAACGTTTTTCAATTTTTACCTGATTTCTTGTCAAATGAGAAATTAATTGTATTAATTAGAAATTTTTTGACTAAGAATCAGTCAAATTTTTTTTAATAAATACAATATTTAATAAAATAAATTTTGATTAATCTGTCTACTACTAAGCAAAATTTCTCTCATTAATGCAAACAATTATTTGTATTGTATTAGGTAACATAGTGACGTCGAATACTAATAATAATAATAATCGTAATACACATAAATTAGCATTGTTAACTCGACTGCACCCATTCTACAATATAATAACACAAATAGTAGAATCCAACACATACATACACACACACACATACACACACAGAGAGAAAATTATGCTGCAATAGAATGATAATAAATACTCGTAAGATGAAATCTAGCAAATTTTCTAAGTGGTTATTACGTAATAAATTACTCGAAAATAACAACTAAAATCATATAACAATTTGTATAGTTTTATTACCGAAAACGGTATTTACTGCAAATTACACACTTTGCACTGTGCACAATCGATAATTTATATAATTAATTTTTACTCGATTCCAAAAATCACAATATATAATGTTAAAAATAATAATAATAAAACTAACAATCGGCCAATAAATTTACAACAAATATTATATATATATATTGTATATATATTTATTTATTTGTGAAGATTTAAAAGCAAAATTCAAAGTCCCTATAGAATATCAAAAAATCGATAATGTCCCATGACTAATCAAATGGTCATTAAATAATAAATTTCACAAATTAGAATAGCAAAAAATAAACAAACGAGAGAGACAACACGGAAATTCTGAGCTAGAAATTATTTTCATTAATCAAATTGTAAATTTTTTACCTACTTATTAATTATAAGTAGTTGTTACAAAATATTTATATTATAATAATGGTAATAATAATGATAATAATAATGATAATAATAATTATTATATTAGTAATAATTGATAATAAATAAACTTTGAAACAGGAATGAGTTGATTTTTAGTTCATATATTGTAATAAAGACGTATTCGCACAAACACAGATGGATATTGAAGACAGCCTGCTTTCAAAAATGTAATAATCCAGACATCGTCATCATTATCATCATCACAATAACTATATTAGATATTTATTTTCTAGGTTAATGAAACGGGCCGTTTTGAGGAGGAGGCATCATTCCACCGCCCATTTGAGGCATTGACGCAAATCCAGGACCACCTGGACCCGCTCCATACATATTCGGTATTCCCATTGGGCCAGCGGTCAACATCAACTGAGGTTCTCCTATGGAAAAGAAAGGTTATTTGGAAAGTAGTAATTATAAAATTATGAAAGAATTTGATTTTAATTCAGTCTAATGGATGTTTTCATATCTTTCATGTTCCACTACAATTCTTCCTTTTGTTGTAATTAGATTGCAACAATATTGCATTTTCACATCGACAGATCAAATTACTTTCATAGGATTATTAATTATTATTATTATTATTATTATTATTATTATTATTATTATTATTATTATTATTATTATTATTATTTTTATTATTATTATTATTATTATTATTATTATTATTATTATTATTATTATTATTATTATTATTATTATTTTTATTATAATTAATTAATGTCTTCAATTTTGTGTTATTTAATGATTCCAAATTGAAAATGATAATTAAAAAATTAATTTCAAAATCGCGTTCAATTTGAAATGTCAATTGGCAAATATCGAGTAAATATTTAATAAGGGAAATTAAAAGAAAACATTAATCGAACCGTCCAATGAGATTTATCTGGAATAAATTATAAATATCGAAGAGGTAAAATAATAACTTGTTCATTTCTTTTGATTTTCTAACATTTATCGAATATTCCAAGTATTAAATCTTCTACGTAAATATTATTATAGAATAATTCTCATGCAATTTGATGATAAATTTGCCTCAATTTTCTTGATACAAATTTGAATGAATCCCCACAGGAAATTTTTCAATAATTTTAATAAAAAATAATAATAAAGCAATTATTATTTTTATTATTATTTTTATTATTATTTTTATTATTATTATTATTATTATTTATTAATATTTTTTATTTATTATTATTATTTATTAATATTATTATTATTATTATTTATTATTATTATTATTTTTTTTATTATTATTTTTATTATTTTTTTTATTATTATTTTTATTATTATTATGATTATTATTTATTAATATTTTTTATTTATTATTATTATTTATTAATATTATTATTATTATTATTATTATTTATTATTATTATTATTTTTTTTTATTATTATTGTTATTATTATTATTATTATTATTATTATTATTAATATTATTAGTAGTAGTATTATTATTATTATTAGAGAGAGAGCTGCATGCTGATTGCAGACTACATTAAATGGAGCAAAAATATTATTATATTTTAGAGTAATGTAGCTGCATGCTCACTGCAGACCTACATTAAATATTAATATGTAGCTGCATGCTTAATTATTATTATTATTATTATTATTATTATTATTATTATTATTATTATTATTATTATTATTATTATTATTATTATTATTATTTCAACTAATCTAGATGCTCATTGCAATCTACAAGGAATATTTTAAAGCTATAGTTTCTTAATCACTTTTTAAACATTTGCATAATTTTCTTCATAATAATTTCATATTTTCATTATTTTCGTTATAATAATTTCAACATAACATTTTCATAATTTTCATCATAATATTTTCTTCATAATATTTTCATATTTTTCTTCATTTTCAACATAATATTTTCATTATTTGCATCATTTTCGTTATAATAATTTTCAACATAACATTTTCTTATTATTCATCATAATATTTTCATATTTTTCTCATTTTCAACATAATATTTCTTCATTTTCATCATTTTCTTCATAATATTTTCATAATTTTCTTCATTTTATTCATAATTTCATAATTTCAATAACATAATAAGTTTTACAAATAAGTTTTACAAATAAGTTTTACAAATGTTTTAAGAAAGTGATTAAGAAAATTTTAAAATTTTTTAAAAAAAAATATAAATAAATAATAAATTTTTACATTGTTATTCCATGTCGGAATCATCCTCAGAGAGAACATTATCAGGTACCTCCTCATTATTAATGCCTTCATTAATTTGTTCCTCCAAGTCCACATTGAAAACCGAG
The DNA here is from genome assembly GCA_959609185.1 of Schmidtea polychroa. Lineage (NCBI taxonomy): Eukaryota > Metazoa > Platyhelminthes > Tricladida > Dugesiidae > Schmidtea > Schmidtea polychroa. The sequence continues at coordinate 150,031 of CAUHTR010000159.1, read as the reverse complement.
GCATCATTAGGGGCATTCATAATAAATACGACATCGTCGTCGCTAATTGAATCATTTTCTAAATGAAAAATTAATTTAATAAACTGAAAAATAATAAAATTTACTTTTTTTATTGAAAACCGAGGCATAATTAGGGGCATCAGTTTGCCCAATAAATACGGACATCATCGTCGTCGCTAATTGAAATCGGTTCTAAAATGAAAAATAATAAAATTTTACCAAATATTCTGTCCACATTCAGGAATTGTTTCATCCTCGGTTACTTCAAACCAGTCAAAGTATCTAAATAAAAAAAATAAATAGAATAATAATAATAATAATAATAATAATAATAATAATAATAATAATAATAATAATAATAATAATAATAATAATAATAATAATAATAATAATAATAATAATAATAATAATAATAATAATAATAATAATAATAATTTACCATTCGTCAAAAGACCTCGTAAGATATTGTTGTTGGTGTTCGATTTGTAGCCATATTTGAAATTTGTAATTTTGAAAAAAGTGTGACAAATTTTAGATTGTAAATGTTTATGAAGAGAATGAATATTTTCCTGTCCCACATGAACTCCACTCCCATGCTCAATCCATTTTTTAACTTGTAGTTCAATCTCATTTTGAATATCAGAAAAATGGTCCTGCATCTTTTTGCTATACTGTAAATAGTATTAAAGATTTTGCATGTAGAATCGACGTATTTTTCATTACTTTATCGAAACATTGCAAAATTCCGTCTTGTGAACGATCTTTTAACTGCTTTACACTAACTTGGTGAGCCTTAGATGAAAAGTGTTCATTCATTTTTTTCGGAGAGATGCTTGTTGAATGGTTTTATTTTTTCCAGATGCTTCAATATTGCAGCTTTTCCATTCAACTGATACATGAATTCCCTTCGCTTTTATTGAATCTATTTGCGCACAATAATTACAACCCAATTTTTTATTTCGAACTAATAAGCCATCATATTTCTTCTGAAAATCTTGAAATTGCAAGGGCTTCCAGCAATCTGGGAGATTGTGTTTTACTTCGTCATTGATTTGCACAGTATTAGCTGAATGTGGCGATTCTGCTTCTACTGTTTGTATAATATTACTTAATTCCCCGTTTGTTATTGGCGTCATATCTTGACCAGGCTTCATCTTCTTTAGAAAAAAATCAGACAAAACTGGTTGTCCACCGCGCTTCATGATGGCTAAAATAATACCGAGAAATTTAACATATAATTAAGTAAAACTAACACAATTTAACATAAATTTAACGTCAATTGTTTTCCAATAAAATTAATTTAACAATAACTATTTATTAATATATACTTACAATTTTAATACAATTTGTTGTCACAAACACTACCTAAAGAAAACTGGAAAAATATAAAACAAATTTAAACCACACTCACGAAAACTTTTTAAAACCATAAATTCAAATCATAAATTCCATAAGGTATTGAGTTACTTCCATTCATATCACCCTTCCAAGCAACACACCCTACACCATTTAACTTAGAATCTTCGCAATATACACCAGTGGTTTCCAATTATTCTGGTGCTGTCATCCCTTAATAACATTTGCTAAGTTTTTTACTATTCAAAGTTTCCAATGGCATCTGAAAATACATTTATACGTGAAATCCATATATCCTTCATATACATTCATAGGCATCAATGAGGAACCTCTAAATATGAATTTGTTTCAAAATAAAAGGTAAATGAAAATATTTATCAATATAAATTTAAAAAGAATTAATAGTAGTAAAGAGAAATGTATGGTTTTATTTCATAAATTTTATTGATTTATTTGATTATTTGTTATTGTAGTGGTTTTTAGAGGAAATTATGGTAAATCGAATGATCTATAAATCTTTGAAATCCGTTGAGATAATGTTTGAGTAATCGTAAAAACGTTATTATTCAATCATTTAAATCTATTTGTAGAGATTGTTGTGAGTAGAATGACCTATACATCTTTAAATTCCATCGAGAAAGTTCTTGTCAAATCAAAAAAGGAAAACTGTCTGATCCAGAGTGTAGTTCTGTGACACAGCGGATCACTGACTACGAGGTGCTGCCAACAGAACACAAGTTTCTGATCCATGTGCATTATTAAAAACCATTGTTGTTTCCTGAATTTACACCAGATTTTTGTTGATGAATTGTTTTTATGAATGGTTGATTATTATTAAATAAAAGTATAGAATGACAGAGTTAAAAGGAAAAATGCAATCTATATTGTGCACAAAGTAGCAAAAAGTGGGGATTGTATAATAAATTAACTTTTGCGAGCTTTATTCCATAGAATATTTCCGTTTTTTTCCGTTAGCTATAAATGGCTAAGTGGAGATCTTAGAGGAATTCCGATAAGTCCTTAGCTGTACAATAAACCGTTTCAAACTCCATTGTAGCTAGCTGGTGGTTTTAAGCCAGAGGCAGTGAGGAAACTATAAATGTAGATACATCAACTCCAGGACCAGTCAAACCATGATCAAATAGAACTGGAAACACATTTCGAATTCTAAAGTTGGAATCGGAGAGGCCTCAGGGAAAAACAATGCTATCATCGTTCGGAGCATGCCTTTCTGACAGACGAGAGTGAGTACGATGTCGAGCACGTAAGGACGTTTGATTTGCGGGTCATACTCGCAAGTTAGCTTACAGTCATAAGGATAAAGAGGGTCTGGACGTCCACTTTTGTGTTGATTACTTAGGGATGTGTCATTTTTACATTTTAAATACGTTAAGTGTAATTTAGATATTCACTCGACTCTTTAATAAGCACCTCCATGACTAATGCATTTTAAACCATTTGTGTACCCATGGCGACGACCATGTTGGTACTGTACACAAAGGTAAAAAACAATGAGTAGGTGAGCTCTATTGCTAAAACTACTCCTCATTGTATTTTCTATTTCGGTTCTAGACGGTCGATAAGAGGTCTTACGTCACTAGTCATTTTCTATTTCTACTTTCCACTTTTCTATTTTATTCAGCTATGGTCCTCATTTCTGTAGGTTTTCTATTGTTCTCTTCCAAAGTTTTGTGCAGAGATGCGCCCTTATTTTTCTGTCATAAATAATTATGTGTTTTCTATAATAGTTGTCGATAATTTATTTCCCAGTCGATAAATGTCGTTCCATATTTTCGGCGGTTCTTGTGAAAAATGTAACTTAATGTTTTCAAAAATTTGAGCAGGGATCTGCCCTTATTCCCAAGTTAATAAACATGTCTCCACACTTTTGAGAAGTTTGAGAAGGGATCTGCCTGTATTGCTAATCCTGAACTATCGGATATCTTAAACATTCGTGGTTTCTATAGGATTGCCTAAACCTACATTATCTACTGACAACTGGTCCTAACTATCCTATTATTACTCCTATCTCAGTGATATCTATGAAAATAAAGGTAACTGAGCATTCCTACACGATGTAAATCTAAACAAGGCCTTAAACTATCCTAACTTGACTTTACACTATCCAACCGTTCATATCCCTAACTATATCCTCTAACCCGATGGACCAAACTGGCGAAACATCTGTCGACCAACAGCACGTGGTGCCGTCCGTCCACAAACCTTCCCCCAGTCCAGAGCATCGATACATAAATTCATTATAAATCCAATTTAACTACAATTATCATTAAAATTATAATAGAGTCAAAATAAATAGAATACCAATATTAATGAAAAATAACTTCAGTTTAAAATTTTATTAATTCATAAAATTATATAACATTAGACTTAACAAACAACAAAAAAATAAATAAAATACCAATATTAATGAAAAATAACTTCAATTTAAAAATTTTATTATTTCATAAAATTAGATAACATTAAACTTAACAAAAATTACATTTCACATACGAAAAATCAAATTTACCTTACTGCGATGGCATACACCGACAAATGAGAGCGCCTGACAACGTCTGATGAAGTGTAAATTTTTGATTGCATAAGTTGTTAAACTGAAATTTCAATCCGTATTTATACTGATTGAATTGTACGCCTACGCATTCTCTGCTACTATATCCAATTAGAATGCGAAACAATTCTGATTAATTTTGCATGCATGCATGAATGTGTGCAATTATTTATTTTTTAATTTAATTACTTTAATTTATCAAAATTTTAATTTTTATTAATTTTTAAGATTTATTTTTACAAATTCTATAATTTAAATAGTTTTTTCTAAATTTAATTTAGTTTTACAAGTTTTATAATTTAAATAAGTTTAGTTAGTTTTATTTTAGTTTTATTGATTTAAACAATTTGGTTTTATAAATTTTATAATTTATCTAATTTTACTACTTTTATTCTACGTTTTATTATTTTATCAGTTTACAAGATAATTTATTTTAAATTTTAAATTTATTTATTTAAAAATTTTTCATATTATTAATTAATTTATTACCCATTATTTTATTTATTATTATTTTATTTTTTTGTTGTTAGATATTCCGAATGCGATATTTATCCTAATTGTGTTAGTGATTGCGACCTTTTTTTCGTTCCTTTATTTTATTACCCGGGTCTTCTTTATCATCAATGTGTATGTACTTTAATTTGTATTGATTGGTGTGTTTAATTTAACTTGGTGCGATTTTTATGTTATATATTTTTGATTCATTAAAACAAGCTCTCAATTCTCGGTTCTAGCCCAACATCTGAATGACTGACGAATTCCTGATCATCTACTGAGATTGAATAAATATTAAATCATACTTGCAATATCTTTTAATATTAATTAATTCAAGTAATGCTTAAAGGACAGTTTCTGAAAATTGAACCCTGTTCTTTAATCGGAAGTTCGTGAACCCATACGAATGTTTGGCAATTATAGCGCATAGTGGTGTGCTTATATTTTGTGAACATTCATCCATTCAATACAGTTGCAACGTTGACTATTTAAGGGTATCGCTTGGCTAAATTCATCGTATATTGGGTTATATTAGAAACAGCGCGAAAGGTAAAGTCTCGACCTAACTATAAAACACCATAACGATATTTGCTATTATTGTTGACTTGCTATTTTATTTTAAAACTATTGCGCATATCTGTGAGTTACATTCAAGTCACACATAGTGCTGTCACCTCTCCGGGTTTCAGTGAGTTATCACCGGGCTCCAGGTGAGAAGCAGATCTGAGGTGTCAACCCTAGTCACCCAACCATGAATACATGTAAAAAGATGTAGTATTGGTTAGCAAGACATATAAAGTTTGTATTTAATCAGTAAAAATATATTTATTATTGTGATTTAAAACAGTTATCCATAGGGAATTAGAAATGAGGATAATTATTGAATTATTTTCAGGTTGGAGCATTATAAATTAGTGCAAATAAAATTGAAATTCAAAATTAAAATTTAAGACCAATATTAAATAAAAATATCAATATTTTTAGGAGAAGTATGGAAGACAACGAAAATTTAATGAAGATGATTATAATTTTATACCGATTAAGGTTTCCAAACAATGTAATAATAGAATTAAAAATGCAATTAATGAAAATTTTATTGACATCAGTTGCTAAAATAATTAAACCTTTATTGAATGAAATCATATAGAACAGCCCTGCTCAAAGTGTCGGTCGCAAAAATTGGTTTTATCATTTTGAAAAATCTAATAAAAATTACTACACTTGTTAATTTTTTCAATAAATTTTGCGGGGTGGGGGTCGAACAACTTTTACTTAAAGAAGGAAGTTTGCGTAATACTAATATAGAAGATTGGAAAAATTAGTGGATTTCTGTATTTGATTATTGGAAAAGTTATGTAATTTTAGTCGGTATCAGATTCGTATTTTATATTGAAATATATAACGGTTTGTTAATAGTCTGCTTAAGATCTCCAAATTATTTTCAATACTGATACGGAGGTCCGATTTTGATAAAATTGCTGTCAACTCATTATTTAAATGAAATACAATAGACAAATTATTACTTTATTTTTAATTATTAATTATAACTCTAATTTAATTACAATTTAATGTATTTTAAGAACGTTTTTCAATTTTTACCTGATTTCTTGTCAATTGAGAAATTAATTGTATTAATTAGAAATTTTTTGACTAAGAATCAGTCAAATTTTTTTTTAATAAATACAATATTTAATAAAATAAATTTTGATTAATCTGTCTACTACTAAGCAAAATTTCTCTCATTAATGCAAACAATTATTTGTATTGTATTAGGTAACATAGTGACGTCGAATACTAATAATAATAATAATCGTAATACACATAAATTAGCATTGTTAACTCGACTGCACCCATTCTACAATATAATAACACAAATAGTAGAATCCAACACATACATACACACACATAGAGAGAAAATTATGCTGCAATAGAATGAGAATAAATACTCATAAGATGAAATCTAGCAAATTTTCTAAGTGGTTATTACGTAATAAATTACTCGAAAATAACAACTAAAATCAATATAACAATTTGTATAGTTTTATTACCGAAAACGGTATTTACTGCAAATTACACACTTTGCACTGTGCACAATCGATAATTTATATAATTAATTTTTACTCGATTCCAAAAATCACAATATATAATGTTAAAAATAATAATAATAAAACTAACAATCGGCCAATAAATTTACAACAAATATAATATTTATATTGTATATATATTTATTTATTTGTGAAGATTTAAAAGCAAAATTCAAAGTCCCTATAGAATATCAAAAAATCGATAATGTCCATGACTAATCAAATGGTCATTTAAAATAATAAATTTCACAAATTAGAATAGCAAAAAATAAACAAACGAGAGACAACACGGAAATTCTGAGCTAGAAATTATTATTTTCATTAATCAAATTGTAAATTTTTTATCTACTTATTAATTATAAGTAGTTGTTACAAAATATTTATATTATAATAATGGTAATAATAATGATAATAATAATGATAATAATAATTATTATATTAGTAATAATTGATAATAAATAAACTTTGAAACAGGAATGAGTTGATTTTTAGTTCATATATTGTAATAAAGACGTATTCGCACAAACACAGATGGATATTGAAGACAGCCTGCTTTCAAAAATGTAATAATCCAGACATCGTCATCATTATCATCATCACAATAACTATATTAGATATTTATTTTCTAGGTTAATGAAACGGGCCGTTTTGAGGAGGAGGCATCATTCCACCGCCCATTTGAGGCATTGACGCAAATCCAGGACCACCTGGACCCGCTCCATACATATTCGGTATCCCCATTGGGCCAGCGGTCAACATCAACTGAGGTTCTCCTATGGAAAAGAAAGGTTATTTGGAAAGTAGTAATTATAAAATTATGAAAGAATTTGATTTTAATTCAGTCTAATGGATGTTTTCATATCTTTCGTGTTCCACTACAATTCTTCCTTTTGTTGCAATTAGATTGCAACAATATTGCAATTTCACATCGACAGATCAAATTACTTTCATTATTATTATTATTATTATTATTATAATTATTTATTATTATTATTATTATTATTAATTATTATTTATTATTATTAAA
>CAUHTR010000159.1:70000-140000 GCA_959609185.1 Schmidtea polychroa | reverse complement strand
CCATGATATTATGACGCCAAGCAGCCTCCAATACGACATCGGGTCGCAACAAATCATAGCATTGGAATAGACAGGCCGCGAAACAATCGTGCAATCCTTCAGAAAGAAACCAATTAAGGAGATCTTCAGCGGCTTCTGTGTCCCGAGATTCACTAGCATATTGCATGGCATCTTTGTAGAGTTTGTCTCGCTTGCACAAATCAACACTCTGTTTGTATCGATTGTTACCCTTGTATAGAAATGCAGCAATTCTTCTGAATTCAATCAATTCGTGTTTCTCTAATTTCTGCGCCAGAGCGATGTTATCAAAGTTATGATAGGTCTCAATTGAAGCTCGTAACCCCTCATAATCCTCTTCATCGATCAGTAGACTATTGAGAGCCTCATTGACAGTTTTGTTGTTGTGTTGTTGAACATGTCTCAAGTACGGTTTCACGAGCGGTATCTGACCGACTTTGATGAAATAATTCACAGTTCTGGTATGATCGAGTCTTGGAATGAGAACATTGAGTAAATCATTTAGAAGCATCGGCTTATTGCTCAAATAGAAGTTTATCGCCTTATAATACAACTCGATATTGGCAACTTTGGTAATTATGTCTTTGAAATGATTTTCTCTCCATGCTTCTGTTGGGTGATTCATCATCGTTAAAATTGCATTGTCAAACTCTTCATATTTATCATAAAGGAACACTAATTCCGACCACAAATGAGCCTGTTCAGAAGCTCTGAGGACTTTTGGAATATTAACCCGTGACCAGAACAACTCTAGATGTTCGCGCATTTTTGCCGGTTTGAACTTAGAATAAAGAATAGCCAATTCCGTGAACATTCCCATGTGTGCTCGTTCCAATCCCAAACCCGCTTCTAAAAGCGCAATCAATTCTTCGAAAAATCCCCTATCTTGATAGTAATTAATCAAATCTTCTAATTCATCGGCATGGACGACAATATGCATTCCAGACATTTGAGCGAGTCGGAACTCTTCATTGTCAACACATGCAAAGCATACTTCTTTCCATGTGCGAGTGGAATTCGCTTTTCTCGCTGAATCAACAGCAGCTTGATATTCACCCAAATGAACGAGAGTGATAGCCAAACGAGCGTAATTCGAGACGTTATTGTAAAGTAATTTTGCTGCCTCGTAAAGTTTTTCATCGAAGCATCGATCCGCTACCTGGAAAACGAAAGGAACAACTAAAAAACACTCCATGGAATTATATTGGGAAATATTTTCATTTTCCAATTACAATTTGTCATTTGAAATCGATATTGCGAAAAAAATTGGCAAAAGTTGAAAAGAAATTAAAATTGACAAATCAAAAAGAAAACGATTTCAGATCGATGGAGAAAGATAATCGTTGGAAAATTTCATTAATTTAAACGAGATTGGCAATGATTGTATTAGGAATTCAGTGAAAAATCGATAATTTTTTAATATTTGTTTAGAAATATATGTATTATTGATTAATCGATAATTAGCACATTAGTTAGAAGTTTAAACAGAGCAAATCGAACAAGTAACCACTTGTGGATATATTGTAGAGATTGTTGATGATTTGAGAATGAAAAGAAATGAATAATTGATTATTGAAATTATTCAAAGAAGTTGAAAAGGTAAAAGATGTAATGAAGTCGATCCTGATTGCAAACACTTATCGGAGATGTAGAAAAATGAAATATTGGAAAACTTATTTTAACAGATTTATGCCGATCGGAACATAAAATGGCAGTAAGTAAAGCATTTAGCACCCGCTATGAACTCACAGTATCTGATCTAAACAGGCTTGTTTATATAACTTACAACAAACAGGACAAAGTGTTCTGTGAGCCTCGATTATGACACACAACTTGACGTTATAATTACACATAAATAGCACAGGAATAAGATATTGGATAAAAGAGCACTAATACAATGTGTCACTGTGAAAGAGTTGAATTTCAAAGACAAAGGTATAATAGAAATAAGAAGCATACTGGATGATGTAATATTTACATTATCGAATGAAAATTCCTAATGATGGTCCCAACCATCGATTAAGGCAATTATCCTATAGTATTGACTCTTGAAGATCGTTTTTATTAGAAATGCTTATGTATTGCATAACCTTTAGACTTCTTTCAGCAGCTTCCCACTATCAATGGAATGAAATAGTAATTCCACTCACAATTGGAAAAGATATAACAATAGTCTATTATTTGGATAAAAAGAGAGGCTTCGTAACAATCATTGATCCCACAACCGAAAACAGCCTACAGACACAATTTGACCTGGACAATGATTTATTGTAAACCTTTCTACAACCTTACCTAGAAAGTATTATGAGATCTATTAAGGTTGAATTCGAGGAAATTAACTATGCGAGATGCAATATATGCACTTTATTTGTCCGTAATAATGAAAACAAAGGACGAATTATATGTTATTTGAGAAAGAAAAGAATTATTAGTGATTTGTGAGATTCGAGTACGTTGAAAAAAGAAAAGAAACAGATATTATTCCGGTCCAGGATATTTTCATTGCAACTTTAAATTGATTTAGCAAATTTAAGGATTCAAAACATCCGCCAACTAGCTGTAAATTTATTTTTCATTATTATTATTATTATTATTGATAATATTAAATGTGATTTGAGGTGAAAATGTTCCGGAAGTATATAATCTAGAATAGCGAATAGAATAGCACGAACTAGATATTATCATTATCAATCCAGAATGATTATTGATTGCACTTCAAAATCGAAACCAAATTATTACCGCATTGAATTATAGAAAATCAAGGTAATAGAGATATTCGGATTTTTCAAAAGGTTGACAAAGGAAACTGAAACTCTCACACGTTTCTGGATCAACAGGAAACTTATATAAATGATTGGTTGGTTTGAAAATATTAAGTAAAAAATGTCCTAAAAATCTAGATTATATCGATTGGATGTGCTTTCTATATTTCCAATCCAAATTGATAATTATATAAATTATTGATTGTGCTTTAACATTATAAATTGAAATCGTAAATATTGATATTAAATTATCGAAATTAATACTAATCAATAACTGGGGAGAATATTCGGATTTTTAATTTTTCTTTTATTTTTATTTAAAATTGAAATTCATGTGATTATTTCGGGGCAGTTTGTATTGAAGGATTGTGATTGGTTACTTTGATTCTGCCCCCAAAAAACATCAATAATGTGTGATTCGTAATATAATGTGATACAAAATGAGGTGAATAGTATAAAATCGAATAGTGTAAAATCGTGAATATCGATTATTGATTGCATTTCAAATGTATAAATTTAAACCAAAAAATCACTAATAAATTATTATTTAATAATTGGCAAAAATATTCGGATTTTTCTAATTTTTCTTTGAGGAAGTCTAACATTTTATAAAAATGTTTTTCAATGAGGTATTGTGATTGGTCAATTTGATTCCACCCCAAAAAACTTCAATGTGATTCGTGAGATGATACAAAATAAGGTGAAAAATTTTCCGAACGGTAGAAAATCACGAATATCGATTATTTATCCATTTCCATTCGAAAATAATTATTGATTGCATTTCAATTTTAACCGAAAATCACTAATAAATAATAGTCAATAATCGGGAAAGAATATTCGAATAAATTTTTAAATGCTATTTAGTGAGGGATTGCGATTGGTTGATTTGATTCCCCTCCAATAAAAAAGATCAATATTGTGATAGATTTTTGCCATGAAGTGAAAATTTTCCTGGATGTGTAAAAATCCAATTATTTTTGATTATTGATTGCAGTTCAGGTTTATAAATCGAAGGCGAAATATTGATATTAAATTATCAAAAATAAATAATCAATAACTGCCAAAAATATCAATATTATGATAAATTTATGTAATATTTAGTATTGATTTTCAATAAAAATGTGTTTTCAATTTTCAATCCAATAATAATATAATTAATATTAAATTTAGAAAAACAATAATAATCAATAAATGGTAAAATATTCGAATTTGGAGGAGCTTATAATAAGAGATTTCGATTTGTTGATTTGATCTGCCCCAGAAAATATCAATATTATTGTGAATTTAGATAATAATAAATCGATTAATAATGATTAATTACCTGAGTAACATTAGCATGATTCGGTCCAGAAATGAATTCCTCGAGATCTGCTAATCGATTGGTTTTGGCATAGGCATAGGCTAATTCGGTTTCAATGAATGTTTCTCTTGCCTTTTTGCGAGCCATTTGTAAATATCTAACCAAATCCTCGTAATTGTTCTCTCGTTTCCCAGCTTCCACTACTTTCATGTACTGACTCGGATCGCCGGCCTTTAAATACGAATCAACGGCCTCCTTGATGAATCCTTCATTGAGTTGAGCTAATGCCAGCAGACTCCAAACTCCTGGCTCATTGCATCGCTCCGCAAATTCATATGCCCGATCCAAATTCTTTATGTTCTCAATCAATACCTATAATCGAGAAGCGTGACAAATGGGATCGTTGTTGGGATAATTATCACAAACTTGAATTGCAGAAGTGTTGACTTCAAATTTCTTAAAAATAGCGAAAGCCTCCTCAAACAGATCATTCGTTATGGCAATATTGGCGATATCAGGCGCATCGTAATTATCCAATCGGGTGATATATTCCATAACTCGTGTTTTATCGGCTTTAATTGCAGTCAGGATCAAAAGATTTTGTAGATTTCTATGATCACTGAACACTGAATTGTCGAGAACGATTTTCTCTAATAACTCAATCAATTCATTGGGCATATCGGCTGTCATAAATGCTCTGACTGCGACCGATATTTCTTCGGGGTCTTGAGTTTCTGAAAGGGCCGTTTGGACGACTTGATCGATCAATTGCCTGCGATATTCATTGGCATCGCCTAAAACCTCAGCCCATAAATCGGCATCTTTTCGACGTACTAAGTATCGTGCTTCACTTTTGAACAGTGAATTTTCATTGCATACCTAATGATTGTTATTGCATATTAACCAAGTCGAGTTACGTCATTTACACTCATGAAACGATATCAAATTATAATTATATAATTCATTAATCACGTGGCCTGTAATTTACACATAGACATTTCATTTGGTATTCTGCATATAAATTTTGAACATTGAATAGCAGCTATGGAATGTAATCTGACTGATGGTATTCATTCATAATTGAAAATTAATCACTCGACTTTATTTCACATTCACTTAGTAATGTCTCATATTTGTGCAATTCACCGAACACGACACAAATTATCCCCTCCTATCGGGGAAATAAAGCCTTCATCGATGGTAAAGTATAAGTGAAAATTATACGGATTAGAGCGACCTTTCTAAATTCCAAAGTGAATAAATCTGAACTCCAGTTAATAACCTTCAATGATTAAGAAGTCCTTAACACAACTGATACAATGTCACATTTCCCTGTCCAGAGCTTATTTTTATCAACCTCGAAATAACTTGAAACAGAAACAGATTATTCAGTTAAGAATACTTTCAAGTAGAGAAAAAAGTCATTTGTTCCTAATGTGATTCCTAAAAATAATCGAAGTTCGAAAGCAAGATTCGTGAGAAGCAGAAGAAAGTAAAGAAATTAAAGATTAGTTTCCGAAACCACAACTCTCCTTCTATCAACATTAACAACTTTTATTGTTATTTTTCTATTTCGGTTTTTAAATAATTATCCAATAAAATTCATTTAAAATAAAATATATAATTCATCAAATATCTGATTATACTAATTTCCTTATTAGTTTCCTTAATGTAATAATAATTTATAAATCGATTAATTATAGATAAAATAATATTAATTAATGAATCAATTCCTAAATTATTATTGCATTAGGAAATAAATAGATAGATAAATAGATAGATAGATAGATTTATTATTATTTATTTCTAGGCTGCAAAATTAATACCGACAGGTTTAGAACTAAGAAATAATTCGAGTCCGAGAGTAAGTTCTTTGGAAGCATAGGGAAATTAAAGCAATTAATATGTTTTAAGGCCTTTGGATTTTGGTAATTATAATTATCAAAAATTCTAAATTTCATCATAAATGAGAATTGAGAATAGATTTTATCGATTATTCCTTAAAAAGATTAGTTTCCGATTCCCTTTTCATTATAAACCACAACTTCACTCCTATCAACATTCGTTCGTATAGAATCATTTATTATTTTTTCATTTCTCTTTTTTCTGTTAGATTTTTTATGTAATCATCCAATAAAATTCATTCAATAATCATCAAATATATAATTATAATAATTTCCTTATTAGTTACTCTATGTATTTCCTAATGTAATAATAATAATAATTTATAAATCAATTTAATATAGATAAAATAATATTAAATAATAAATCGATTCCTAAATTATTATTGCATTAGTAAATAAATAGATAAATAGATTGATAGATTATTATTATATTTCTAGGCTGCAATACTATGAATAGTATGTATGAATGGAGATTTTAATGCTTTATTTAAACCTGGAAGATTTTAGAGTTGAACGTATTGATTATTTATATCAATCATATAATAAGGTGCATTTTTGTATATTTTTAAGTAAAAATTCAATTGGTGCAAACATGAGAATAAATAAATCACTAAAAACCGATGTTTCCTCATATTTTCGAACTTACTCTTAATTACACTAGTTATTTTCTGGTTACTTCTGGTTTGTAACTGCATTCCATCGATTATTCAAAAATACCATTAAATCAATGAAATGGTTTAGTGATTATTGGATAACGTTTTAGTGGTCGGCGATTAAAGTCAACAATTCTGAGATTTTTGATTTTAATATTTTGCACGGAAAAAACATTCAATAATCAATAAGTTAGCAGAAACGGTATATTTTGGTAGTGATTTTTTTATGGATTTATAAATCAATAAAAGAGTATTTTCCAATTAATTGATTTGTTTTGTATACAGTTGTTATAATTTACATATAATTATTAGCAAAATTAACCTTGATTAACTCTTGATCACATTGACCCCTTTCATAGGCAACACAGGCCAAGTGGGGATCGCGCTTCTCACAGTATTTCCCGACTACTCTACTGTCATAGAATTGATTTTCCTTCAGAAATCGTTCGGGATTATTATTGGAATCAATATAGATTTTAGCCAACGCATTGTGTGTTGCAGGCTCCTCTGAGCCTTCATGGATTCGACTTTCTAACCAAGGCAACAACAATTTGAGTCTGTTCCGTTTCTCGACCTCGGCAACAAGTTCATCGGTATTAAATTGACCTGAATCGATAACAGAGACTCGGTTAAAAGCGCGACACAGAAAGAGTCATTCTCTCACCCCTAACAACCATGATCAATTGTTTGATAACATCATCGGAGCAATCAACATCGAGTAATCCACCGACAACAATTGGTAATCGCTGGGGATTGACTTTTTGCACGTAGATTTCAATATATTTCTGTAACTGATTGCGGTAGAGGTAAAGCACAAGATCGTGCACGAAATCAAACCGATCACAGACAATTATCAGTGGTAATTGATCGGTTAATTTTGCTTCCTGGAAATGTACCGTAATAACATTTTTCATTCGGCTCTTAAAATCGATTTACTTTCAAAAAGTTTTTCACTCGATCTGGCTCATAGAAATTGCTTTCTTTGCAAATTCTTTCCACTTCTTTTATTTGCCCGGTTTTACAAGCAGCTTGAATATATTTAAAGTGAACCTCGGTGTCTTGACTGAAATTGACAATCGATCCGAGGAAATAAAATAGGCCTTCGTAGCTTTTGAAAGATTCGAATATTTCAATAATAGCCGATGTGCCGAGTTGTTCGTGGTATTTACTGGCAATCTGTACACAGACCTGTAAATTCTGTCGGATATTAGCCTGCAGCATTGCCTTGATGCATTCGAGAGAATCGTCAACGGAAAGACAGCCAAAATAGTTGACAAGCCACTAATCGGGTGAAAATCGATTAATTAATTAATTATCAATAAAATGCAATTGATAATTGCGATACTCAATAAATTGTGCAAATGATTAATCAAGGACAGATGTGACGGCGGGCGAGCGAGCAAATAATATATGCTAATGCAAATAATATATGCTACAACTGGTGGACAGTAGAATTTCGATAGAATGATAAAGAAAAGTGAAAATGCGTGGTTTATTTACAGATATTGATTATTGCACATTTGGAAAAGTGCTGCAGTAAGTTAGCTAAAAAAGAAAGAAGATTTAAATATTGGACAAATATTCCTCGTGAGATAATGAGATTATATGATTTCTTATAATTTATACGATATTATTCATTTCCGTTAATTGATGCTTGGATTTCCGGGTTTATCAAGTGAATGGAATATATTGACTGATAGCTCGAGTTAAACATTTCAATTATAAATTATCTCACACTCAGAATTATCAATTCAATTCATGGTTATCGATTGTACTTTATCGATTGTACTATTACTAATCAATATCAGAAAGAAATCGATAATAATTAATTTATTATATAATAAAAATCAATCTTAAATAAATATCAAAAATTATGAATAATCGAAATTAAAAAAATATAATATTCAATACTAATAAATAATAATTAAAGCAAATAGTAATCGGTATTTAGAAAGTATATTATAATAATCAATATTAATAAACCAATAATCAATAATAGTACTAAAATATAACAATTAATAAATATTAGTAAATATATCCATAAGTAAAATGAAAATCAATATTAAAATGTAGTAATTAATCCCGGTGAGTAATAATCAATTTTTATAAATATAATGATCAAAATCAATAAATATAATTATCAATATAAAATAAATATAATGATCAATATCAATAAATATAATGATCAAAATCAATAAATATAATTATCAATATAAAATAAATATAATTATCAAAATCAATAAGTATAATTATCAATATAAAATAAATATAATGATCAAAATCAATAAATATAATAATTAATATCAATAAATGTAATGATCAATATCAATAAATATAATGATCAAAATCAATAAATATAATGATCAATATAAAATAAATATAATGATCAATCTCAATAAATATAATTACCTATGTCAATAAATTTAATGATCAAAATCAATAAATATAATTATCAATATAAAATAAATATAATGATCAATATCAATAAATATAATGATCAAAATCAATAAATATAATGATCAATATAAAATAAATATAATGATCAATATCAATAAATATAATGATCAATATCAATAAATATAATGATCAATATCAATAAAAATTCGAAGCGTTTACCTCAGCATTTAATAAATGTGTATGCACAACAGCCCGTTTGATATCATACAAATCAGTGTAATGTTCCAATGCCCGTTGAAGTAATCCTGCTTTCTCGCACAACTGAGCAATATGTGCCTTGTCGTAGTTGGTGAACATTTTATTACCCATGATCGCATCTGCCACCTGAAACGGTGAATAGATGTTCAAAACACGATATCGATTGAATAATGGTAATAATCATATTCATAATAATGCCAAGGCAGAGAAAATATCCGAATCCATACTTGAGGAGCATGTAAAAGATTCATTTCCAACAATCGGGTCTGCAAATGAGCTTCCGACGGCCTGTTATTCTTGAGTGCGTCTAAAAGGAATGATGTACACTGTTGTACGAGGCCTTGCTCCATGAACACATCGACAATTTGATCGAGATCACTGACGAGTGGCTCATCATCCTGGACCAGCATTTGAGCGAACTGTAATCCCTGGTCAGCATTGATGCGCATTAAGTTACGCAAGAGATAAACGTAATCCGGTGTAAAGCCAACCTGAAAGATGAGAGAGAAAGAGAGAAATTGGGTTCCTTATCCATTGAAAACCATTTACTTTCTTGGAGTAGAGAATAATCTTCTGGAATTGGCCAGTTTCGGCAAAGCATTGCACAACTTTCTGAGGCACGTTAGCTCGCAAATAGACCGACAGAGCAAGAGTTGGATCACTCTGGTAAAAAAAACGAATTGTTCCAAATTACCAACATTATCGATCACTATAAATTTTTACTTGCTTAACAATATCACCCAAGTTCTTCGGAACATTCCAATTTGTCTTCTTTCAGCCATTTTTCTAGCAATTGCTTCTTGCCTTGCATTAAAACCGGTCGACAGAGTTCTAGACTTTCGTATTTGTTTAATTGACCTTGATCCAATAGAATGCCAAAATATTGCAATAAAGGAGATTGTCCGCTTTGGGTTGGAACTTGTTGGAATCTTTGAATTGTTTGTGGGGTTCTTAGTATGCCTTTAGGTGCGCTAGCTGCCACTTTAGCAGCTTCACTATATTGGCCGCTTTGGAAAAGGTTATTGAATTTGTGAACAAACAGATCTTCAGCGCCAGGAAGATTGCTTCTTGTTGCCACTCTCAATGCTAGATCTGGCATGTTGAGAGTGTTGGTGATATATGATACTATAGTTTCCTCTTCGACTGATACCGATAATACCTTATTATTTATTATTTGCTAACGACAATGTTCCGCATTATAATGACATACTTGTCCTTTGCGGTTCACACCGATAATGCCCGATGTCGGTTCATATGGGGCCGTGACGAAAATCGTTTCACTGCTGATACGATTCACATAAATGCAAGTACCGGTCTCAATGTCGTACATGTGGATATAGCCATATTTTGTAATTAGAAATATCATATTGAATTTATTTGAAGTCTGCAAACCGGAAAAGAAAATTACAAATAGAAAATATTAATATCAGCAATTGTCAAAAGTAAAGAGGAAAAAAGACGATAAAATTTTCATTTTCAAATCGACAAGTTTCGCTATCGGCAATTCTACCAACCAATGCAGCACTGACAATTCTAATCTCGGTTGCATTTAACATAAATTATCCGTCATCAGTGGGATTATAGTTTCAAATTATGTAACAGGTCTATTAATAATCTAACTGCGGCAATTAACATTTGAATAACAGTTACAGATTCCTTTCATCGCGTGAAATTATTATTCATACACGAAATGATAATCCAATATAAGGAATAGGTGGAACAATATAATGATAATTATCATAATAATGATAATAACAACAATAATAATAATAATTTTGTCATGATTTATACAAAATGATTTGCACAAAATAATCAATAACTCGCACTTTGAACTTAAAAATGGACTATCAATTTACAGTATCAATTTATTATTTAACTTTGTGATTGCTTTTAGAGATTTCAATTATTTGGTTGAAAATCTATGATAAAAAAAGCCGAATAAACTGGCAAATTTGAGGAGAATAAATCATATTGAGTCGATCAGAAAGATTGCAATAGTAATAAAACTCAACAGAAAATTATGATAGTCCAAATATGCTTTTTTTATGTTCGCAAAGTCAGAAAAATGCAGTAAAACGGTTTTGTGTTGAAGATTTACAGCTTATCGATGAGAAACGTTGAGAACTGCTTTTTTTCATTTCGGTTCGTATTTTTCAAGAGTATTATTGGAGACGAAGAAAAGATTGCTTATCGTAGGAAAAAAAAATGTCATTTTTAAAAAGGTCTCCGGTTTGGAGATTTTACTGCCTGATAAGTATTGTTCATAATTGGATAGATTGAAAGGAAAACAACTAGCAATTGACAGGTAAAGATTTCAATTGTTAGTTTCTATTGAGTCGAGTTGGCAAGAATTTCGCAGCAGTAAGAAAACTGGATTGTTTCATTTTCATACTTCTTGTACACAGTCCAAGATATTGTTATTCGATATTGACAATTTTGATATTACTGTCACAGATTGTTAGAGTTGTGCTCAGTTGAGTGATTGTTTTCAATATTATTATTATTATTATTATTATTATTATTATTATTATTATTATTATTATTATTATTATTATTATTATTATTATTATTAGTATAAAGTAATGATTTCTTGGTAGCAGCATTGATCAAACGTTTAACAACTAAATGATAATTTGAACCTTTTACTGTGAAGTATATATTTAATAAAATGAAAAAAAATTTCAACTATAAAAATATCAATAATAAATAATAATAATAAATAATAATAATAATAATAATAATAATAAATAATAATAATAATTATTATTATTATTATAAAAAATAAATAATAATAAATAATAATAATAATTAATAAAAAAATAATAAAAATAAATAATAAAAATTATAATGATAATAATAATGATAATAATAAATAATTAATAAAAAAATAATAAAAAATAATAATAATAATAATAATAATAATAATAATAATAATACTAATAATAATAATAATAATAATAATAATAATAATAATAATAATAATATAATAATAATAATAATAATAATAATAATAATAATAATAATAATAATAATAATAATAATAATAAAAATAATAATAATAATAATAATAATAATAATAATAATAATAATAATAATAATAATAATAATAATAATAATAATAATAATAATAATAATACACAATTAAATGATAATTTAAGCCTTTTGCTGTGAAGTATATATTTAATTAAATAAAAGAATTTTCAACTATTATATCTTTCAATTTCTGATTGCTTTGTTTTATGAGCTGCTTAAGCATATACTAAATTGACCAATCAACAATAAATGAGATTAAAATTCCATATAAAGGTGCAACTTTTGGAAAATATTGAGATTTGTTGATTTATTCATCATATTCATCAATTGATTCGGTAACGCTTATTTTCGATCTTTGCAATACTTAACCTAACAGGAAAAATTCATATTTGAAAAGTTTTTACTGAAAAAGATGATCAATTTCAGGGAGAATTGTATTAGGGGAATGGCAATGTGACAAATGGTATTATCAAGGCGGTTTTATTGGGGTTTAACCACAGATTATATTCCTTTGTCATTTGTATTACTCAATTCGAATTTTCGGGTTTTACTTCAAATTAATCCAACTGAAAAACTTAGGGAGCATAACCGTATCCAAGGAAATGGTATATGGGGTTGTACGGGCCCCTGTTATAGTAAAGCCTGTTATCACCTCTCTATGTGTGATTTGAAAATTTCGATACCTAAAATGTCGAGAAACCAACAATAAAACGTGAGAATCGCTACAAGCGTGTCCCAAATATAGACCATGGATAATGTAACTGTAAAATGTTTCCTTTGAACCCAGGTGGTAACGACTGTCTGGCAATAGGGTTCCGACAAATTACAAGCTCGAAATTAACATAAAGGAAAGTTGGAATCGATATATATATTGATCAATGAAATTAAAGTCCCAGCGCCCCCCCTGGTGGGGTAATCTTACAACACTTCAGAAAAGTTGTATTATATCTCTCGGATATCATTGCTAGTAATCCATTGAAAGAAGAGGAAATAGTTTATGATTAAATGGAAATCAGAAAATCCAGGGAAAGAAACACGGGAACGAGTTGGGGAGCGATGGGGAGGGTCTTTTTAAAAGTGCAGAAAATTTAATTATTCAACTCCCATAGTAAAACAAATTGAAAACCCCAAATTAATTCTCTCTAAAAAATAAGAACAAGCCCAATAAACGTAACAATAAATCAATAAAGTGCTCAAATTATCAATGAAAAAAATTGTAATGAATTTAAAAATAAATTAGAAAATATTATGCAAATTTCAGTTGAAAAATAATGCAATTCTAATCTGACCTGCATAGCGACCGGGAAATCGGCGGCGGCCTCCGGTGGAAACATGACATCAACGGCTTTTTTGGTGAATGTCTGATTACCAGTCGGAGTCTGACCGACTTCAATGATGTGCAATTTGCCACCTTGTACGCCTCGGACACCAAAACAAAACAAAGTCGAAGGGTTTTGATTCCCATCCAATTTAACGTGTGCAAATGCTGCAGCGTGACCTTCAATTGGTTGACTTACCTTTCTAGATTAAATGAGAGTGATTTTTAAAAATTGTTTCTAATAATTTAAAATAAATGTTGAAGCATAAATTCCATTTGAAAGTTGAATTGAAAGCAATTGATGTGAAAATGAATAATTAATCATAAATTGATAACAAAAAAATTTTGACCTTTGCATAACATTCAATTTCATAATTCACATTTACAGATTTAATTTATTAATATAAACTTAATATATTATTAAATGAATATAATTAAAATTTTCCATTTTAATCAAAAGAATTCAAAATGAATATTGAAGCAATAAACTAAATTTCTACCTATCTACACTATACAATTGCATAGCGCCAACTACTCGACTTTGCTGTGCAGATATTCCGATCAATATTAACCATTTCATACTCGGATCACAACGGTAATTGATGATTTGGCAACCACTCAGTGACGAATGTCTATCAAACATTTTCACGGGACTAGATTCCCCTTCCATTGACCAATGAAACACAGCATTATCAGTTACCAAAGCAATCGTATTAACCGATATCCATTTCCAAAAAGTAACATCTTCTGTTAGATTATGTGATTTCATTTTACTTTTCAATTCAATATTAAAAATTTGTAAAGTTTTTCCGGCTTTTAATGCAATAACTTTACTGATTGGATTCATAATCGCAGAATCAGCGGAAATTGGTCGTCTGATTGGATTTGTTGGGTCATTAATGTCAATTATGACAACTTGGGACGTTTCACCACTTCTTTCTCTTACACAAATAAATTTATCCGATTCCATTGTTAACGTACTAAATCCTATACTAGCCGCATTAATTCCAATTGATGAGAGCTAAGCAATTAAAATATTATAAGACTAAATCATTTCATTAAATATAAATTTCATAATTATTCCGAAATTTGAATCCAGAAATAACTATTAAACCAATTAATAATTATTTGTATTTAATTTATTTAAAAAAAGTAAAATAATTTTATTAACCTGGAAATGCTCCTGGAAATGTATAGGCATTACTGTATTACTCATTTTTTAATAAATTTCAATGAAAATGAAACTAAATATTTGTAAGCCAGCAATTAGTGAACTTTCAACAAAAGTGATGGTTTTAAACAAAATGTTAAGGAAAAGAAATTAAAAATTTAAGAATCAATAGAATTTTAAATTTATATATGACATATTAAATATTAAACTTTATAACTACTACAAAATTTTCGATTTTTTTAAATATTTAATTAAAAAATAATAATGATTGTAAAATGATTATTGTAACTAAATCTTCAATTGTATTTATCATTTTTTAATTAGTTTCAGTAAGTGAAATTTTAAAATAAATTATTAAAATTCTAACTATTTATTGAAAATTAAAATTTACTTCAAAAAAAATTCTTTTCAATTTATAAATTGTAGAAAAGATATTTGAATATCAATTGTAATATCAAATTTGAATATCAAATTCTTCCAACAACAAACCAAGACGACTCTCATATTTAGAAAAGGTAAATATGGATTCAGTACTGACATTATTTAGAGTTATTTGAAGTTAGGAAAATGAACCAAATTTTCACGTGACAACTTTGACTTCTATAAGTTTAGTTTTGCAATGAAGTATTTGATATCATCGTACAGTTGAGTGATGAGTTTGTTTTTGAATTGTAATTTCAAATTATGATCACTTAAATGAACAGTAATGTCCACAGCAAATATTAGATCCTGGACCCAACTTTCATCCTTTATTTCATCGGTGAAAAATTAAATGATTTCTTGTCTTACCTCATAGAATCTTTTCAACACTTTATGACACGATAGCCATTGAACTGCTGTGTAGAATTAAACATCTGAACCAATTATCTACATCCTCTGACAGCTGACTGAATGGACGATGGTTAAGAGCATTTCCATTGATAAAGTGCATTGTTTTTGTGACCAAACTAAGCACGTGGTCCAATTTTAATGTCTTTGAACACTGTAAACCTTTAACGCGACCTGTGTTGCCAGAATGTATATTTTAACCTAAGGGTAACACAATCGGAGCTTACCTAACCAGCGGTGGACAAATATACGATCCCATTGAGAAAACAACTTTGATCATGACTATCAATCATTCAAATTCCATTATTACAGTGTACCAAGTAGGTACCCGCGGGCCGTGAGTTTGACATGCCTGATATAGAATGTCGTTTATATTAATACGGAATTAGGGTTTATAATGGATTTTTTGTGAGATCTCCTGCGATGTTTAACTTAACTTTGTTATTCAAATTTAGGATTAAGATAAATATTATGTAGAAGTAATATTTTTGTAAATTTGATTATTTTTAAATAATAGAATCAGAAGTTTTTAGATAAATTATCCTTTTAACGTTTATATTAATTCGGAATTTCTGAATAATGCAAATAATTCACAATGAAATGAGTTTTATTTAGATAACTCATCGAAAATGCATTTGATTCTGTTATATTAAGCACAGTTATATAATATTATATGGAAATATAGCTCAAAGTCAGTATTACAAGTAAGTACTTGATCAGACCTTTAGCTTTGATGCAAATAAAAATAGTAATAATAAATATTAAATATATAAATATAATAATAATTATTATTATTATTAATTAATAATAATAATTATTATTATTCTTATTATTATTATTATTATAATAATTAATAATTGTAAATATTAATAATAATAATATTCTGATAATATGGAAATAATTAATTCCTTATCAATTTGAATGGCACGGTTTTTAAATAAGTTAATTTTAATAAATTTTCAATTTTAGGAAATTTTTTTGATTAAAATTTTAATCTGATTACTAAAATGACTCTGAAATGATGATACAAAATTACGCAATTTATTATTTGTACTCACGCTAAAGCAGCATATTTTTGCTATTTTTATTCATTTATCAATTATCAAAATCAAAGTAATCTTCAAAAATTGTTTTTAAATCTTTTTATTTTTTCATTACAATCAATTCATCTATTAGAGTAATACTGAAACTTGTCAAGCCAATGGATCCTTCTTAAACTTTTAAATTACTCACAGAAAATCCCTTCTGTCAAGAAAGTTACGAATTATTTTGCAATGTAAATGAACTTGCATGGTCTGGTTTCATTGTTGGTTTAAATGGTTGAGTGAATGTAGAGAAACATTTGGCAAAGTGCATTACACTCGAAGATCGATACAATGTTTGATAATTATTAACAACGGTTGACATTATCCTTTAATTCTTCTTCAGGTAATACTAATAAACGTATTATTTAATAAAAAAATTATCAAAATCATCTATATTTGCAACAAATAGATACATTTATGAATGCGTTCAAATAATTTTGTATAAGAATTTATAATTAATGAATAAAATTCAGGTGGCCCTCATTTCGCACTTCTTTAACACATCTGTACATTTTTTTAAACCCATTTACAGCAAGTTGTTTTTTATTAGCATTATGTTCCTATCACAACTTTTCGAATTCTAAATACACAAATATTTCCTTTTGTTTGTACTATTCATGTGCACAGTGCACCTGATAAGAATAACATTACTCAATATTTATGAAATCACTCAAACTATCTTGGTATCTGCCATGTTTACTTTTCCATATTTATGCCCACCCAGACCCTATCAATTCCTTTATTGTTGCATATAAGGACCCGGAGCACTGATTATTACATTTATCAGAAAAGCGCAAATTTTATCACTAATATTTCCGTATTTTAATTGTTATTTTTATATTTATCAATTTTGATTATTTGAGAACTATTATTTATAACACGGTGCCATATCGAAAAGCTTCACTTTATAATCACGTACTATGTAAAAATGAATATTTGTTTTATCAAAATTGTTTTACGTAATTGTTTGGTGCCTAAACATGATAATTAATAATTTATTCGAGTCTGAACTCATCAAAATTTACGAGGCTGCGCAATTTCAACTTGACTTACGAATTGTGAAACTCAAATGTTACCAAATAGAAACTGGTTGAAAAATGAAGCTCATATGCATAATATATAAAAATACGAAGTGCTTTCATTTATTTATTGCTTAACACATATACGGAACCGTAAAAATAAAATACATAAAAACAAAGTAAATTAGAAGTTATAAGTTTTTAAAACAATTTTTACTGAATTATAAGAATTCAATTCAAAATTTTATTTTTTTAAGTCTGTTTTTACCACTTTTTTCAATTTTAAAGTTATCAGACAAACTCTTTCAATTATTCCTTCCTTCTTCATAAAAATCTTCCATCTTTCTTCTTCGTCTTTGTGAATTCATGTGATAGTATAATCTTTTTTCAATTAAAATATATTTCTTAATTTTTTTAAGAAAATTCTTTCGAGATTGATTCGTCCTACCGAACAATGAATCTGTTCCATAACTCAGAAATTCAATTATTTTTTCTTTTTGTTCGGTGGTAAGTATAACTTTCATTGGGGAATTCTTTTTAAACTAATTTTATATCTTAAAACTTTAAATAAATAAAATATCAATCCATAGTTTTTAATTACATTTTTTATTGCTAGGTTCCTTAATATTCGACATTTATTAATAATATTCAAACGCACAATATTAGAATCTTTCAAATTACCTACTGATAATTGTCAGTAGTTAACTATTTATTATTATTAGCTATAAATTTGATTTTATTGGACGGAAGAACTCTAATTATTTAATGCAATAAATTTTTAATGTTTTCATCTATTTGAACATTTTTCTAAAGCCAATAAAATAATAAAATAAAAAACAAATCATCATTTATTGAAATACTCAATTTCGAACTTTTGCCACTGGTTTTATAATTTTATGATAAATTTTTCATAAAATTACTATACATTTTAAATTCAAATTTTCCAGAGAGAAATATGCAATACGTTTTATAATATGTAGAACGTTTTTTATGAAATTTTAAATCGAAAAGTTACCTAACTCTAGGACAATATATAAAAAACTGCACAATAGTAAAATTAGTACAACTGACCAATAGAAATCAAGTGCTCAAATGACCGGAATCCAACTGGTTAAGTAAAATCTGTCCAGTGACGCGGTTTTCAACAAATTCGAAAATTAAACAAGCACACAAAAATCTGAAAATATTGTCTGAAATCGAGTTCTAAAACAAGAAATTGTAGAATAGAAAAATATTTTTCTATTATTCTCTGGTTGACGTAATTTAATCTCGAATTGGCGAAGGAATTTGTATATTAAATGCATGCTCATTAACAACAGAACGATTATTTTTACTTTAACACAATTTTAATAGCACAATAAAATCAATAAATCACAAACAGATTTTTTATTTATTTAACATAGACAAATATGATTTAGCATATTTCTTTCCTACTTCAATATCTCTCTTGATTATTGGAATCGCCGCTTTTAGCATTGATATCTCGGATTCCGTCATTTGACCAATACCGAGGTTCCGTTCTACTCCGTGTCTCTGGAAACAACGAAGGAAGATAAAAAAATTATTTTATTGTTTCTATTATTTTATGATTGTAACTGGAAACAGGCAAAATCAAAATTTTCCAAGGGCAGAAAATTTGCAGGAAATGAAGAATTACAGATAATAAAGTCGAATAGAAATTAATAAAATAGAAACTCAAGCATTAAAAACCCACCTGAGTACTGAAAAAGCTTTTAGTTAATTACCAATATTTATCGCCTTGATATTATCTACCGCTTTAATATATATCTAACTCTTTAATCACTTTAAATTACTTACTGACATAAAATTGTTGGGGTTATATATATAAATAGTTAATAAATATAGTTAAAATCAGTAAAAAGTGTGGTGCCTAATAAAAATACCAAAATAATTATAATTTTTTAATATAAATTGTAAATCGATTTTAAAGATATAATATTTTTTTTATAATTCTAATGCCTGCAAGAATTCAAATAAATACGGAAGCAGAATACAACTCTTATGTAAACTTTATGGTTAACGGAAATTTGGCTGATTTCGATACAAAATCACAACGAAATTTATTTTTAAAAAAAGCAACCAGAATGAAGATATTAAATAACAGAATTTTTATTAAAATGGAAAATAATATTTTGTTAGAAAATATTGAAGATTACAATGATCCAAAGAAAATTTTATCCGTTGAAGAGGTCCATTTAGCTTCGCATAGGGGTCTAAAGACTATTTATAAAGAATTGCAACGCAGATATTATAATATTAAGCAAGAAGACGTAATAGTAGTACTTTTTATTTTTTGATTTATTTTTATACATATTTTAAAAAATAATAATTATTTTGGTATTTTTATTAGGCAACATACAAAGTGAAATTAATATAGACAGAGTAAAAATAAATAAATATTTCAATAAAGCAGATGCGAATTTAGTAAACAATATGATTATTAACAAAGATGATTTTAATAATATATCTTTAAACCAAATATTTAAAGGAGGCCTGTTAGATAAATTGGTTATGTTATTGCGGGACTTATTATGGGTGTAAGAAAGTACCAGCAAGTGGTTTTATATTGGTATGTAAGACTCCAAAACAGAGATAAGAGGTTTCTGTAAGAGCAGGCTCATTTTTGTAAAAGTTTAGAACATATTTTTAAGACGTTTTAAAATATCTGTATCTTTGGTGTTGGGATTCATCACAAGAAACAATTGGAGATTACCTAAAACTTAATAAAAACACTATCTCTGATTGGTGTTTACAATGTAGAGGTGTATATGCCAGGAAGCATTTTTAAACCCTAATTTTAGATTAACCTCTTAAGTGGTTTATTTCGTCAAACGAAATGCGCTCCTCAGCGGTGAGCTTTGTTATCCGCTAGCGCATATATACGTCTTGGGCACAGTGTTACAAAAAATAAAATAATATCTTATTGGATGATATTTATTAAGATAATATGTTAACAAAAGTAATATTTATGATATATTTTTAATGAAAATAACTGTTCGCACAAATAATTGGAACCGAACATTGCCATAACATTGATATTTATGATATATTTTTAACATATTTTGTCAATTTACGTCAATTTAGTTGATGACGTATATATCCGTCATAGGCACTTAAGAGGTTAGGACGACTTAATGAGGATGAATCTTCTAAAATTGTAGAGATTGATGAATCCTTATTTTTGAGAAAAAAATACAATGCTGGTAGATTTATTGTGTTTAGTACCAGTTGCTGATAGATCAACAAATACCTGATTACCAATAATTAATGCATTTATTTACCAGGATCGATTGTAAGAAATGATCAATGAAGATCATATAGTAGGGAAAAGATGACGATACTTATTGACACGAAACTATCAACTATTTCCACAAGTTTGCTTCCCATGATAATCCTCAAGTCTTTACACCAGGGGTTTCAAACTAGGTTTAACAGAGGGCCACATTTACTATAATTGCACATCATGTGGGCCGCATATATATATATATATATATATATATATATATATATATATATATATATATATATATATATATATATATACATTGTATCCTGTTTTTCTGTACCACCGGACACTCTTCGTTTACTTTTCTTTGCTTTAAAAACATGATTATAAGTTCAGAAAATAAACACAATACAAATAAAAACACGAACACTCTACAATACACGCTATTTGAAGTTCTTCCTTTAAATTTTATTTTAAAGTTTTGTTTTGTTTTTTTGTACTGATCTATCAAGTGGGCCGCAAGTTTGACATATCTGTCTTACACAGAACATAGAGAACATAAATATAATTTGATGCTTATATTCATCTGTTAAATATATGTAAAAAACAAATAAAAAAGACGACCTATGAACAAGTTCATTGAAATTCTAATAAAAATATTCAGTAATTATTTTCTATTAAAAAATTTATTTTTGTTAAAAATTGTTTAAATTTAAAATCGTTAGATAATCTCAAAGGCGGTAGATAATAGTAATTCACTAAATATTCTTCTATTCATCA
Organism: Schmidtea polychroa; assembly: GCA_959609185.1. NCBI lineage: Eukaryota > Metazoa > Platyhelminthes > Tricladida > Dugesiidae > Schmidtea > Schmidtea polychroa. Next base: position 118,227 of record CAUHTR010000159.1, on the reverse strand, counting down.
TGAGATATTATGATAGACCTTTCTAAGGAATGCTTAGAGAAATAGCACAATTAAGATATTTTCAAACGTGAGTTGCTCAACTTTACTTTCATTCCAAATGTTGCTCTTTCCAATGTTCCCTCTAATTTTTCGTTTGTCTTGTGCGATACTAATTCTGTGAATGCAAAATATTTGAAATTGTGAACACATAGTATTGGTTTAAAATCCAAAGTAAATGTCATGCCCCCAATGACACGGCTATTTTGCTATACATAATTCATGATATGTGTCATAAACTTTTCACGGAACAGGATTTGAATCCCAAACCCTTGCATTTATCATTAATTTTTTTTCAAACGACAAGACAAGAAACAAGGTAGAGGTAGAGGTTTTTGATTATTAACCGGATGTCCGTGGGATACAGACAAATAATTTAATGTGGCTGGAAATCTTACCTAATGTTTAAGAAGTGAAGACACATGATAGGTCCAGCGCCATCTGTTAACTTTTAATGAGAGATATATGCAAGTGCTTCAGTTTATCAAATTTACAATCCTGTAACTCATTATAATCTATTTAAAATTAATGATATATTGATTTATTCTACATAATTTTAATTTATTGACTTACTCTAAAATGTAAAATATAGCTAAAAAATAATAAATATTTTCCCCTAAATTTTTATGTGCGCTTAGAGGGAACTTTGGCTGTTGCTTTAATATGGAATTTTCTTTGCCATGAATTTTACTTGCTATGAATTTCCCTTACTATGAATATTTTTTGCTATGAATTTTCCTTGTTATGAAATCTCCCTGAAATAAATTTTCTTTGCTCTGAATTTTCCTTGCTATCAATTTTCATTGAAATCAATTTTCCCAGAGTTGAATTTTTATTAAAATGAATTTTCTTTGAGATATATTTTCCATGCGCTTGAGGCCTCGTTCCCATTTACTTATTCATTTAGAATCTTGGAAATTATTCCGAAATAATTGTCAAACATAACACCTTGAAAATGGCACGAGTAAAAATTTAAAATGGAATGTGAGTTTTGCGTCTTTGTAAACTCATTTAACAACACAAGTGCAATGTAGAAGATCTATCAAACTTTAATCTTAGTAATTTCCGTCAGTATATTTAAACGAAAGTTAAATAATGATAACATAAGTAAATTTCTCATCTAAAACTAACCCCAAGTAACAATGAAGATGCAAAATATTCACATTCAGTTTCATCAGATTTAACATAAGCTGATTCGATAACCCCTGTCCGACCACCTCTTGCTTCAATTAATGAATTTAAAAAACGATAAGCAGCCCACGACATACTCAATGTCGCTGATCCCTGAATGAAATTCCTGTCAAACAATGATATAGAAAATAACAATACGAAATATATTACAATTTTATAAAGTTAATCACTGTTGAGTATTTATTCTAGAATAAATATCCCTAGCATAGCATTCAATAGCATTAAAAATTAGAAAGTTTTGAAAAATATTATACAAAAAAGAAGGGATTTTAAAATATTGCACAGAAACCCTGGCAGTGCTTGGCACCAGAAAATTTGATTCGTAACCGGGGTTCGATATAACCGGGAAACAAAAAAAGTAGAAAAAACGTTTTTTTAAAATTATTATTAAAACATCAAAATTGATAAGATTATTGTTTATTGATTAATTATGAATAATGATTATTGTTTATTGATTAATTATGAATAATGATTATTGTTTATTGATTAATTATGAATAATTAATGAATTATGATTATTGTTTTTTCATTTTTTGTTCGGTCATTTTTTATTATAATTTAAAATATTAGTTTGTTTCATAGAATTCAACTTGATGTTACTAATGTGCCCTCGAATGAGATAGAGAGTGCTGTAAAACAGATTCCGGTGTGTTGTTGTTTTCAGAAAATTGAGTCAAAATCTCCAAAACTGCCTGAGCTTGTGAATACACTGCAATAGGTAGTATTTCTTCGACCCTTTCATCTTCATCTTTCACTGTCCTCTTGTTGAAGAACAGCTTGAAGGATGTCTTCCTTCGAGGGGATTCCAGATGTCACCAGATCCTCATCAATGGAAGCAAAGTCATCCAAGTCTTCAACATGCGAAAAGTTGTTTATTCTTTTTATCTTTAACCATTGCGAGAAGGGAAGATCTTCTTCCTCAGAATATTAATAGGTGGAAACTGACTCGTCATTCAAACCAGATTTATTAAAACAGTGTGAGATAGTTAAAGGTTTGACACTGTTGCAAGCATCCTTTATCAGGGGAATTGCATCCAGGACAGTTATTTTGTCATCTTTGTTATTTTCGCTTCTTTCAATCAACAACAAAACAAGAAATCTTCGGGAATAATCTTTCAGATTTTTGATTACCCCCATGACCATTGGCTGCAAGATTGATGTTGTATCTGGTGGTAGAAAAACCAACTTAATGTTTGTTGGATTGTGAATTTTTGTATGAGCTGGGCAGTTGTCAATTATCAATAAAATCTTCCTTGTTTTGCTGATTAAATCTCTGTTCCACTTTGACAAGTAATTTTTAAAGATTTCTGATGCCATCCATGCCTTTTTGTTTGCTGTATATTCAACAGGAAGTTTTTTGACATTTTTAAAGCAGCGTGGTTTTAGAGATTTCCCAATGACTACAAGCTGCTTTTTGTCTGTTCCAGTCAAGTTCACACAAACCAAAACAGTTAGACGATTTCTAATTTTTTTCCACCAACATATTTCTCATTCCTGAATTTGAAATTCATTTCAGGTGTTAAGTTATAAAACAAGCCTGTTTCATCAGCATTGTAGATATCCTCTTTTTTAAAACCCATTTTTAGCTCTGACCAAACTTATTTTGTCCACTCGATTGCGGCATCTGTATTTGCTGACAAAGCTTTTCCGGTTATTTTTGCATAAACAATATTTTTTCTGTTTTAAAATCGATCTAGCCATCCATTGCTGCAAGTAAAGTTTTCATGACCCAATTGTTCGGCAAACTTTTCTGCCTGAATATTTAAAATTGGACCATTAATTGGGTATCCAGCATCTCTCTGCACTTGAAACCATACAATTAATGCACGATCAACATCGCATTTTTCACAAGTTAAAATTTTTGCAGTTTGGAGCGTTAGTTTCTAATGCCAATAATATTGTGTCTTTATTTCTCCAAAATGTTGAACCTGTTGATATTGAAAGATTGTATTTTTTACAAACCTGTGAACTTTTATCTCCGCTTTCCAATTCATGAATAATTTCTACTTTTTCTTGAATTGAGAGGATCTTTCTTTTGTTTGTACCCATGTTCACAGAAGTTGATTTGAGAATTTAGTAAAATGACACAATTGTTTAAAATTTTAATTTAATCCTAAGATTAAATTGTTGAGATTGAATAAAAAATATAATTTTTGTGTTTAACAATAAAATTGATATATTAATTGATATTTTAATTTGAACTTTTAAATCGAAAATTAAAAAAAATCTTAATTTAGAATATTTTTTTTAATAAAAAATTGTCTTCGTTGTCAACTTTTTTGTTCGCTGTAAGCAGGAAAATTCTATATTAAAATAGCTTGAACCAAACCAAGATTTTTTTGTTAGCTGTAAGCAGGAGTTCGTGGTAACCGAGTTCGACTGTATAAACAAGTATATTACTTGTTGATAGAACCGCCAAATAAGCAAATGACTTGCTATGTAGATCATATCGATATTTGACAGATTACAGTCAACGTGCATAGCGCGTCATTCCAGCACAAGGGATTAAGTAAAAACTTCATGTGAAGCATTGAGGATTTAGTGTCGATAAATATTCAATCAACAAAAAATTTATTGATGGTATATTTTGGATTTATTGAGTCACAAAACTGTTTTTTCTAAGATTAAGATTTTTGAAATATATAGCCAATCAGGTATTGGCCAGGAAGGTTAGTGTTTGTCAAAAGGAAAAATTAAATTCCGGAAACAATAAGAAATTATGCTTAAATAAACCAATACCTTTTTTTATAATCTATTTGGTTAAGTTCAACATTAATCTATTCTCATCTTTTCAAAATTTATTGTTATTAACCAGCGATACAAAGACAGTTTTGTTTTCACCTATCACATTAAAACAAAAACGCATTTAAGCACAAGTTTGTTGTCAGAAAATGTATACAAAATTAAACTTCGTTTCAAAAAAATGCATTTTAACCGGTCAAAATTCTGAATTTTTCAAAATGGAAAAAATGTTAACGTTAAAATTATTTCATTGTATTTTTTTTATAAAATTAATCAGTTATAACAAGGACTGTAGAGTCATTTCAAAATTTACCAACTTCGACCCCGATTTTTAATTTGCTAATAATATAATAGCCGTCATTAATTTGTTTGTTTGTTTGAACGTGTGTCAGATGCATATGCATGTAAATTATTCATTAAAGTAGACTGAATTATATTAAATTTAACATATAAATTAAATACTGCTGATTATAGCATAAAATCCATGCAAACAAAGTTTAACTTTAAGTTACTTGAAAAATTTTAAAAATAAAATTTACAAAAAATTAATTAAATTTTTATTATCATTTAAACGTTTCCCGTCATGCTTGACGGGGGATTATACTAGTTTATATATAATTTTCTGCATCCACCTAATTTATTTATATTGACTTATTGATAATGATATAGATATAAATATAAATGAATCAATTTAATAAAAAAATCATAAATATTCATTAAGCAATATCTTCAAACGAAATTAATTATATTATAGAAATATATATAGCACTTAATAAAAAAATGAAATATTAACTTTTAAAATAATTGGATAAATTACGATATAAACAAATTTAGAGAAAACACTTAAAAAGAAAAAGCTTTCTTCATTTGCTTTATTTCGCCACGTTAACTAAATCTTATTTCGTTATTTCTCATTCGGGTTCGTGGTATAAATTGAAAAAGATCTCGAATAAAATGAATTGCTGCCATGAAGTCAGCGTTTTTGGAAGCTCTTAATAATCTTAATAACGATGAATTAAAAAATCACGAAGATATTCTAAAGGAAATCTCATTTTGAATCAAGGATATATTGTTAAAACCACTCAGGAACGAACTAAAAAACTGGTCCTCTTTCATGTTTACTTTATTTTCTATTTTCCAAAATCGTCAAATAGAAATTCATAATTTAATTAAATAAGACCTCAAAAATGCCGGCCTAATAATTTAATATACTTAACTAGGGGTATTACTTCATGGTAGTCAACAATAGACACAGTGACTGAGGCACATGAACTTAAAAGGGTCTACGAATTCGAGCCTGTACTTAAGTGCTGCAAATTTATATACAATTGATAAATTACAATCACAAATTAGTTGAAATAATCTAAAAATTATTTTTCTGAATTTCCCCAACGTAAACTGGTCAATGACATAAAGAATTGCCTTAAAAAAAGATAAATCATTTTAATTCTCAATTTGTTTCCCGAAAATAAATATCCCCTTTCATTGTCACATCTTACGTACTATACGTTACTATTACGTTATTGTAGCATTGTTGTATCATACAAATATGATTATATTGTGATTATAACTGGAAATCAACTATGCCATCATTTATAATTATTGTTTGGAATATTATAAAACTTATTTGTATGACTATTAATATAGCTATATCAAGAAACACGATTTTAATATCCTTTATCCTTTTCACTACTAACCTAGTGTTATCGTTATCTATTTTCATTATCTTCATTTCAGACTATAAATTAATAATTTTAATTATTTACCACGAATTTTTGATAATTATTTGATAGTTGTGCTATTAGTGAATTATATATATTTACACCTGAAAAATTGCTTAATGTAGGTTTAAATCAGAGTAAAAGAACGAGATAGAAGTCAAGTTCAAAATCTAATATGAAAATGTAAATTTTTAGTGAATTTTCTGGTTCCAATGAAACTTGAGTGTTATCGAATTTTTTACTACCTACGTAATTTACCTGGTCCACACGACCTAACCCTAATGAGACCTACACCATAATATTAACCTGTGCTAACAAACACATACCCAGGGGTGGATTTTCATATAGGCTATATAGGCTTCAGGCTAGGACCTCAAGATCAAGAGGGGCCTATAAATAAATTGTTACCAAAATTAAAATTACACTATTCTAAAAACAGTGAACACTGAAACACTGGACCGAAATTAAGGAGAAATTCTACGCATGAGTAATGATAGAAAATATTTTTATTTTAGGATTGCGTACACAATCATTTCATTCCCGCCTTTTGAGTTCAGTAGGTTCAATACTTTCGTGAAATGTTTATAGGCTATTGAAAATTATTTTTTGTGACAATATCTTCATTTTGCGGCATTTTAGATTGTAGAGGATTTTTATGGGGATGGGGGGGGATTAAAACTTTAATTTAATTTTTTTAAATATTTTTTTTCGTTAAAAAACACTACTTTTGTAGGATCGAGGATTTTCTGTACTAGATTTATGCTCTCGCTAAAAAACCTAACTTTCTTTTAGGTCCTAGTTTTATTCTGATATGCGCATTGAATATTATTCAAGTTCTTGTCGTCCAGAGATTGTCAGCCACAATGGGCTAAGTATGTATAAGTTTATTTTTAACAAGGTTAATAATTTTAGATAAAAAACAATTAAAAAACCCGTTTCAAATCGGTTAATTAATTTTTATTTATTTTCCTTTCTTTTTAGACTATAAATCAATTGAAATTAGATCAATAATGGGAAATTTTTTTATAAATTAGCAAAATTATTAGATGTGGATAAAAATGAATTGAAGTAGTAAAACAGAATTTAGCAATAAATATCCATTACAATAAATAATAGAATTAGTAAAATGAATGATTTCAATTGACAAAAATTCAGAGTGAATATTTGAGATAAAATTTACAAATATTACATCACTCTTAGTATAATGATAAATTTTGTAAATAACGGTCAAATGAGGCCAATCTGTTAAACATAAATTCACCTTAGTCAACAGAAATAAAACAAGAAATTTAATAAAAGATATAAAAATAGAGATTTTGTGAATTTATCAAAAACCAACAGACAATTGTTGAATATAATATAAATTATTAGAGATACGAATTGTGTGAAAGAATGAATAAATTACCAGACACTTCAAACGTTTTGACCTCCATGTAACTCGAATGCGTCACGTATCATATTATACGCAATGAATTATAAGTAATATTTTATATAACAAGTACGAAACAATAGAATTTTAAACGCCAAATTTCAGTAAGTCAATGTAATTTGCTTATATTTTAATATAGTTCTAAGACAGTGGTTCTCAAACTTTTTTGATCACGACCCAAATTTTTGACATTTCATGCCAAAAATTTTATTGCGACCCACATGACAAAGATTAATTTTAAAATAAATGTTTATTTAATGATAATAACTCTATTTAACTCTAGTTATTCTAGTCATCGCGACCCACCAAAAATTCTTTCGCGACCCAAAAATGGGTCGCGACCCATAGTTTGAGAAACACTGTTCTAAGAGAATAAAAAAACGTCAGATGCGCATTAGGCATCCAATAAGAATAATTTGATCAATCAATGTTTCATGTATCTTTAATATGATATTTATTTATTTATCACCATTTTTCCCGTCAGCAAACTTTATCAAAACGTAACAAGGTGTGCCCAGTCTAATAAATGGTCATCTGTTGCGGTCTCCCTACTTGTTTGGAATATTCAACCATACATTCAGGTTTAATGGTCTATAACTAATCCCATTCAAGGTCTGACAGCTTAATCTTGAGTTTAAAACAAACTTGCTAAATTCCTTATTTCCTTATTTAATTTCTACGAATATATACGGATTTTTATTCGATGCCAAAATCTCCGAATATGGAGTATGTTAGGTTTTTATATTGTTTATGTCATTTAATATACTTAATAATTAATTTGATTAATGTGCATACGGAAAACTGTAAGGACCCGGTAGTCATCTTTACAACGGAACTAGTTGAGCGAATACTATATCCATGATATTAGTTGTAATAATATTACAATAATACTGTGAGGTGTTTTCAGCTGAGAGTTAAATATTTCAATGATTTATCAGAATAATTTTAAATTGCAAATAATTGACTATTAAAATAACTTTAAATAATTTTCAAATTGGATTTTTTAAGTTGAAATTTTTGAATTAAAAATTAAAATAGTTTTTTAAAAAAGAAGTTTTATTAATGAAAAATTTTTAAATAAATATGTTTTAAATATTGATATATTTTGATAAATGGTTTTGAAAATATTTTATTCAACGCTGAAAATTTGTTTAAAATTATACAATATGTCATATAATAAAATTGGAATTATGTCGTTAACTTTTGAACCGGATTTAAAAAAATAATTTAGAATATGTGTTAGCGCAGCTTCTAATAAATACAAATGAGATAGAAAAACAATATTAACTTTTACAACAAACACACTTTATTTATTTAAAGACTAAATATAATTACCACCGAAATAATGGAATAAACAGATCTAAAATTTCAAAATTCCACGATTCTAGTCAAATGATATTAAGATATGTATTTAAAATTTTTTTTAATCTTTATTTTTAAATATAAAAAACGGGACAGATTTGTTGATCGAAGTTAATCATCTTTGTAATTTAACACTAAGGTTACATACTTTTCGTTGTACCTTAATCCTGCCTTAAAGGATAAAATATTAAACTTTCAAACTTTGTTTAAATATTACGGAAATTATGGAAATATAGCATACAACTCAACAAAGCACAAGAGGATAAAAGTAATGTTAGAATAACTTATGCGGTTGTATTAGCTAGCATCCAATTAATTACCGCCTCCCCCTAATATATTAAAGGTTCAAAGAAAATATTGGGAAACTAGGTTTATTCAAGAATCCACAGATAAAAACAAAATTTTATTTTCCATTTTTTGTATGTTATTGTTGGCAAAAGATTCCAAGCAATATAATGGAAACGGGCTATGACATCTGTAATTATAGGAAATATTTATCATGAATGCGCAAATCTTTCCAGCTTCATCAATGATTATTACGTGATTGAAATCGAATTCACAATTGAAATGATAATATAAGTGAAAATAGGATACAATGTATTTCGTGTCGAATAGATAATACAATATAAAATTAAGAGTTAGTTGAGAAAACAGAACTTCATTCTATCCCGTTACAGGCACGGATCAAAATGAATAAACAGAGTAATATTTTTCAATATGCACCTAATAGTTATTTTATACAAAAACATTCAAAATCAATTAAATTTTTATTTTTTTATAAAAAATATTTAGTGATGTTAAAATATTTTGAGATTCTTCTTTGGAATTGTTTCATTTAATTTTAATATTAATTTATAAAATTATTTTTATAATGTAACAAATAATGAGAAACTAGAACAGAACTATAAAATTTGCTTTATTTACAAACCTTTGCATGAGCTGAAAAAACTGAGTGTTATAACAATAATAATAATAATAATAATAATAATAATAATAATAATAATAATAATAATAATAATAATAATATAATAATAATAATAATAATAATAATAATAATAATAATAATAATAATAATAAAATATAATAATAATAAAAATTTTATAAATGATTAAAAGTATTTTTATTAACAAATCTAACAGAAAAGAAACTGCTAGATTAATATTTAAATTTTTTATATAGTTTGAGATGTTTTCAGAAAATTAGATAAAGTTTTAAAGAAATAATTGAACATAAGTGGAGTAGTACAAAAAAATAATCTACCATATCGCCTGACCCAACACGAATATTGCATAAGAATAAATTGCATGTTTAAGAATGAACCTATCATGGTTGATCCGTGTAATTGAAATAAAACATATGGTAGTAATATTATTGTCAAGGAACCTCTGAGAATTTGGGCACGAATAAAATTTCCACTATTCCATCGCATTACCCTAGGTAGTGAAAAATAATTTCTCTTTTCCGGGATCTTATTTGTATAATACTTGTTTACAGATAAAAGACATTCAGAAATCTATTGAAAAGTTTTACATAGTTGTGAATTACATTTTATTTTTCTGTTTGAGTACATCAAAACTTAATTTAACTTCCCTTAAATGTTCTTAATATTTCTAAGGTTATAATATTCCATATGCACTTAACCCTTTTAAATGACATTATAAACCACACGAAATATTTAGATATGGATATATTTGTTTAAACTTTAAAGTGACGCGCAACTAAAAATGTGCATGATGTAATGTACAAACGTCATTATCATTTAAGAGGTTAGTTAACGATTTTAGCAGTTTGGTCTTTTCCAAAACCAAGTTCTTCATTCAAACTGTTAAAAAGATATCATATTGAAAATGTACCAAAAATATAGTAGATAAATTATGAAACAAAAATATACAAATTGAACAACGTGATTTCTACTTTTTCCAAAACTGATTGGGAAATATGTTTAAAATTACTTTCTGATTTTCAATATTTCTTGACAGTAATTCACTGTAGCCCATCAAATTTGTTGAATGATGTCTAAAACGGCATGAAATAAGTGGCATCAGCCAATGAAACTGCGAGGAATTTCCACAAGATAATTTCCATGCTCGAAAATTATTTCCTGCACTGGCGACATCTCGGTTGTGAAATTAAGGGAACGTGACGTAAAATTTAGTTATATCAGTTCATTGAATCGAGTTTCAATGGAAATATTTCATTGCAATATTACAAATTTTACTTAGAAATAATATACTAAGTCATAATAATTTAATAATATAATAACTAATATATATAAGAGGGCGATGCAGGCGATGCAAATCAATCATCGGGGCCCGCGATATAATCATATTTGGCATTTTTATATAATTAAATAATTTTAAAAATCTAAGTTTGTGATAATTTATGTATCATGGAATTTCATAAGTAATATATGGGATAACTAAAACAAATGGTTTTTAAAAAATACATCAGTTTGTAATTGCAAAGAGGGCCCGTACTGACGAATTGCATCGGGGCCCGGCCTATATATAAATATAATATACAAATATACTTGAAATTACCGTCAATTATTGAACATAGGATAGGTGAAATCAGCAAGACATAATAATTAATCTATTACTATTATAGCGTTTCTCATTTAAAAAAACTATATTAAAAAATAAAAAACAGTGAAATTGATTAAACTCCTAAAACTATTGCATTTTCTAATTCAATTACGGTGTTTGAATTAGCGGCTTTAACATAATTTTTCTATTTTCCAAAAAATTCTTCGATTGGATTTAATTGTGGACCGTAAGATGGTAAAAACATCAAATTATGCCTGTTTTCTGCGATCATACTTGTAACATTTACCATTTTATGAAACGCCACATTATTCATGACTATTGTAAAATTGTTCATGTATTATTCATCCATTTTTCTGAAAAGTTTTGATCAAAATTCATGAAATGAATTTCCATTAAAAGCACTATTTTGAGTTTTATAATGTAATATATCAAATTTGGCTATTACAACACGTTGAAAAATATTTGGACCGAATAGAGCGAACAACTTAAAAAATTCTTAAAGAGCAATTTACGATCATTTCATCTATAAAAATTATTTTTTATTCGTTTAAAAGAATGCTCATATCTTTTTTCAATATTTACATTTGTATTTCTTGCTTCTGGCACCAAAACAACTCTTTTAAATGAATAAATTTTATTTTTTAACGACCTTTCGATTCAAGGTAGGGAAATACAAGTCCCTTTCTCGGGTTGAATTAAATTTTTAAGTGATTTTAATGTAACTGCGACATCCATTTTAACTTTGGATTTAATTAAATTTTCAATATCCACTTTTGGAATTCTTTTTTTAATTGATTCAATTCTACCAAATTTTAAAAGTGTCCCAATTACGCTTCTCACTGATTCATATTTTAAAAAATAAAATAGTGGATATTTCTTTTTTTGATTGCCCTGATTCGTATTTGTTTATTATATTTCTTCTTATTTCGTCCGTTATTTGTTTCTTTCGTATAATAGTTACTCACGTGGTAATAAAAAACAAAAAAATATACTTGGTCACAATTAAATTGTATTAATTAACGAAAATCGAAAAACATAATTAATAATTTTTTAAATCATTTTGTATTGATAATAAATTTTTTTTAATTTCTTAAAATATTTTTTATTTATATTATAATTTTTTTATTTGCTAATAAAGTTTTTTAAGTGAGAAACGCTATAAGTAATATATATTACAATTAAATAATTTACTGATTTCACTAATTTGGCCCATCATTAGTTAGCTTTTACAAATAAATTTCTATTTCTAAAATTACATTCTATCATAATAATTAATTATAAAATACTATTTACAATAATAAGTTACAAAAAAAAGATGAAATAAATAGTAATAATTACTATTCCAATTTTATTATTAAAAATTATTTTCATATATCTATTCAAATTTAATTTGTTAACAACGTTTGAGGAATAAATGCGTTATGTAAAAACGCAAAAATTGGTGCGTTTATCAAGTATATTCGAATATTCTGCACTTGATTTATAAACTCACCATTGCTTGATTTTAAGATGTTTAAAACTAAATTCTACAGTTAACAGTCTAAGTAGGAAAAAATACAATATAGTGATTTAGTTTCCCAGTTGAGGTTAGAATAGGTAACAATTAGGGGCTGGATGTGCTTATTTATGCATTGTATAACAATTTTAGATGAGTTGACCAATTGTTCTGAAAATTTAAGCAAATGCCAGAAAATATTTATTGGAAAATAAAATCAATATTTAATTTATTAAAAAGTAAATTAATCCTCACGAAATTCTTCAATTTGATAAGGAAATGTTAATTTAACAATTCAGGAAAAAAACCGTCGCCACCAAAGGTATATGAAACGGAACCAGGCAGGAAGGAAACAGAATTGATATCGTCATTACTAAGCCACATTTAACGTCACTAAATACCAATAGCGGCGAAGCATGTAAAAGTGCAATTTTATAGTTAAAGCGTGACAGACAGAATAATAAATGTCATGAAGTTTCTCATTTATATTTGTTTATCTAAATATATATATAATTCAAATTTCAAATTTACAGTTTTAACTGAAACGATGATTGCACTTTGATTAGGTCATTTCGATGATTTTGAACGACAATTAAAACAAAATATTGAGGATGACAATTGACTTCAAACATGTTTTTATCAATTGTTATCTTAGTTCTTAACGATTTGACGCTGATACAAATAGTACGGAAACCTTGATATTAATGAAATCGTCAAGTGGTCACAAATAATAGAAACATTAATGTTTAATAAATTATAATTGAATGAGTAGTTATCATAAAATTTATTTGGGAAGAAAAATAATGAAAGTAAGCCCATTGTGTTATATTTTGAATTGATAATTCAAGGATCCAGTAATAAAGTTACATTGAATGACATTTATATTATATTTTTACACTAATATACTGGTTTAGGTCGTCTATTTGTGCAGACTCGGTTTGCGTCGTTAGTTTTTAAATCAAAATCTGAATTTCCGTCATAAATTTTTAATTAATATTATCTGATGCATATGGCTTTTAATACCTATTAGAAACAAATTTCGTGGTGTATCGAGTACTAATAGGATTCATTATTGAATACGTTCCAAAATATATGTCTTAAATACAATACCAATTGAAAAGAAATCAGCAGTGAAAATCGAAAGAAGTTCATATAATATTAAAAACAGTTGTTCAAAATAAAATATTCATGAGTATAAACTTAGCAAGATTGAAAATTCAATGCATTCAATCAAACAATTTATTCATTCATTTACTGTATTTAATTATTTATTAAAAATTATGAAAAATATTATAAGTTATGAAAATCTTATTCATTTATAATTTATGAAAATGTTTACATTGTAAAATATTAATGTTTCATAAATTTCAGTTTAAAACATTCCTAAAACACAGTGTTGTCATCTAGACAGTTCGGATTTTGAAACGTACGTCCGGGTATCCAGGCGAAACCCAAAAATGTCCGGTTGTTTAACGCCTGATCATGTTAAAGCCGAATTATTAAATGAAGAACAAACCCTATATGTGTGCGACTTTAGGAAAGCTGTAAAACGTACAAATACGAACTAGTTTATTTTTATGCTAAATATTTACCAAATGTGCTTATTTAAATGTAACCTCCGACGAACTTGATTATCTGAATGTCTTATTTTGAAACCTAAAATTTTCCAGGCATGTCCAAAATGGAGAGAGTTGAAGTACAACTTAAACCGGTTAATACGCTAATAGATCTAACAATATAATAGTCTTCTAATCTGAACGATTTTATAGTATTCAATGCAGAATATAATTATTAAACGATTCCTCAATACATAAATGTTTTCAGATCAAATTTCAGTCAAAATCTTGTAGCACAAATTTTATAAAAGAGAATAATAATAATAATAATAATAATAATAATAATAATAATAATAATAATAATAATAATAATAATAATAATAATAATAGTCTACCATGTCAATAGTGGACATTAAGATTTATATGAATAAAATTTAATTTTCATTTTGATTATTGTTTATATTCATTAAATTTTAAAATTTACCCATATTTATAATGAATTGAGAATTTGAAAATAAATAACATCAATCGAACAAAAGAAAAAGATTAACAATTCAACAAAAGTGAGATCTTATAGATTATGCAGAACCACATCCAGATAAAACGCAGAGACAATTATCTTCACATTTAACTTCGATAAAGCAGTACAACAAGATTCAATAAAAAATAATGAAAGAAATACGACCAAAACGGTTTAGACCAAATTCAAAACGATGGTATATGATCAAAAATTATATGATGGTTTTGCATGAAAAGACGAAGATTCATTACAATCCAGCATATAAATCTATAGGAGATGGCATTAAAATTTTCCAAGCGTTTCGACAATTATTATTGTTATCCAAATGTTGATGATGCTTTGCAGATATTATAGAGGGATTTATTGATGAAGCTGATAATCTTTTGGATGATAATAGCGAATCAATTAATGATAAAGATGAATGTGAGATTATTATTCACCTCAATGCATATATTATGCTGACAAAATTAGAGTTATATTTATTAGAAAATGATCTAAAAATATGACACTGATTTACAAGCTTAAGAATGTTTTTGATGAAAATTAAAAGAATAAAACCCCAATTATATTAGGTTATGTTTCAAGAGATAATATTAAATAAAGGAAGAAAATTTATGTTTTATTATAATCAACCATTTATAAATAAATTTTTGAATGTCAAAATTAATTTATTGAATACCAAATATGATACATCTAATTTTTTATAGTATCCATTTTTATAGTAACATAAATAAACACTAAAAAATAAAATTAAATGTCCACTATTTTTTCAGTAGTGGACACCCAAAAAAGGTTACCGTCATGTCCATTATTGACAGGGAATACTGTAATAAATATTTGTCGAAATTGGATAAATTATTCATCATTCGATTTTTAGAAATCATTGAAATAAAAATATCATGTTATCGATTAAAATTAAAAGTTATTGAAATTTTTAAAATTTTATTGTATGCTGACGAAATATTAATTAGAATGTTTTATTTTATCAACATACATCAATATTCAGACATCCGTTGTCAGATTTTATATTTATAATTTAATATAATACAAATTTGTCGTGTTTAAACAAATAAAATTAATATAGAGACTGTAAAATGGTATATACATATATATTATTATTGTATGATATTTTGAAATTATGATTATAATTATTATATGTTGAAATTATACATATTCATATCAATAATTTGGCTCTTTGATTGGACCGCATAACAAGTAATGTCATTTCGACCCTACCAAATGTGGATTTTTGGATGAAATAAGAATGTGACAATTGGTGATTCGTCTTGTTTGATCCATGGTTTTCTATGATGTTATTTTAAAGGAACCATTTTTATCACCTGTTATTAATCGCCCAAACAAGTTCATTTTAGTTGATCTCATTTTTATCCGTTAATATATACATAATGTGGGTGTACTTAGCTAAAAAAGAATGAAAGTAACTTATATAAAACTATATCAATAAGTCATTAAAATAGGCTTTTTAATTATATTTATTTATATTAAGTGATGAGAATAAGATCAAAATAATGAAAATTTGAAAAGTTCATATTGAATACCAAATAATTAAATATTAATTAACAATTTTCTATAAAATTTTAAATGACAAATTCTTCTCACTTGTCCTGCCTTGGCCTCCACAATTTCTGAACCAGCATTTCTGATTTTATCAATGATCATATTACGCTCTTCCTGAATGAAAATTTATTGAAATAAAAGTGAAACATTTAAATTGATTAATTAATTAATTAATTAATAATATTAATTATAATATTTAGTCAATAAATAATTTTCAATTCAATAATCATAATGCAATTTTAAATAACAATATATTTCACAAAAATTCTAAAAACATTCGTGATATTTTAGTATAATAATAATAAATCATTACACCTTATCATTAGGGTCACTGGGTGAAAGCTACAAAAATGTCCGGCATAATTAAAAAAAATTTAAATCCAATAATATATTAGTATTTTATTATTTATTTCTGATATATTCTAAGTCTTCTAATACCGCCTTCAGTAACGTTTTATTTTAAAAAATATTTATTTCACTTCCCGACATTGATACGGTATGTCAACAGATATATACAGCTCACCTTTAACAAGTATTCAAAGAAATTCAGTTGTGTTCAGTAATATATTCACGAATTCCCATCACGAGGAAGACTTTTTATTAACTTAAGTTAAAGTTCTCTGTGTTTAATTTGATTATTTTGAATAATTAATTTAATTATAGTCATATGCAATCTATGCAAATTTTTTGGGTGTTAAAAAATAAAAAATATCTAGATAATTTATTTTCACGGATAATTGTAAATATTAATATAATTTTCTGTAAACGTTCAAAATTATCAAGAATGTCTAAAATATGTATTAAAAATGGTAATAGCTTTGATTTATTACTATTGGAATTTGAAAAAAAAAGTTCTTATTATGATATTCCCTACATGTTATTACAGATGGCTTTTGATTATCCAAACTTTTTTATATGATTATAAGAATATTTAAATTTTTGACTAAGATAATATTGAAACACAGAGTTGTTCGCCTTTAGGTTTTCATAAACCGGAACGTTACGTCAAAGAATTTCTGTTATTCTATATACCCACAGTTTAAGAAGCCCTGTTATACAGCATCGTATGTTACTTATATAATATTATATAAATCCAATGATGTAACATATCAAATTTATAATTACAATTTATTATTGAAATTAATAAGTTCTATATGTATAAAAAATAGTAGCCAAGTTGTTTTAATATTGATTTCAATTGTTAGTATATTTAATTTGATTCAATAAATAATTAATTAAGTAAATCGTTATTATTATTATTATTATTATTATTATTATTATTATTATTATTATTATTATTATTATTATTATTATTATTATTATTATTATTATTATTATTATTATTATTATTATTATTATTATTATTATTATTGTTGTTTCAGCCGATTTGACATAGTTTTTCTATCGCGTCTGTGTGCGCGGTCTGGTTAGACCGAATATTGTTGGTGTGCGCACACAGACGCGAGCAATGGAAGCTCGGTTGTTTTTGGTAGGTAGATTTGATTATTTGTTAATTTTTATTTTGATTTGGTAGTTTTAGAAATTATTGATTTTGAAACTGGATTTAATTTGGTTGTATTAAATTGATTGTTGTTTTACCGGATTAATTGGAATTTTTTGGAAGACATATGGAATTGTTTTTAAATTGGGTTTTTGAAAGAATGGCGGTCGAAATGAATTTGCGATGTGATGTAGGTTGTGATCAGAAATTCTGTCTTACATCTTTTCAAAATATTAACTTTGTGAAAGGCGATCTCATTTATACTGATTTCAAAGGAAAAATTCCCGATAAATTAATTGTATCGATTGTCACGGAACTTTCACAGTTGTTGCCATCATTTTTCATGATTATGCATGGGATCGAGTCTTCTAAATTCACAGATAAGTTCGTCAATAAAAGCAACGATATTGTATTATGTATTCGTGAGGAAATAATATTGAATCAGGCTATGTCGGATCTTTCAAATCGATTTGTTTGCAACACGGAAATCAGAAATTATTTAATTGAAGAATTATCCAACAGATTTTCTCAGTTGTCCGAATTAAAACATCAGGGTACTTTGGCGTTTATTTCATGGATACCAGAAACAATGAAAATCAATAGTCGTATGATTATGGCTGCATTAACATCTGACATTGGACATGACAGTGAAATGGACAAAATGACATTATTCAAAATTGATCCACTGTCCTCTTTGGAGGAAAATAAAATTATCAATCGGTCGTTTGGAATTATTCAATTATTATTATTATTATTATTATTATTATTATTATTATTATTATTATTATTATTATTATTATTGATTTTACAGTTATTATCCATAAATTAATATTATATATAAAATATCAATATTGTATAGTAAATTTTAAAAAAAACTTTTGACGGATTTTATTTAAAGTTTTATTTCATTCAATATTTACCGCTATTGGGTGACATTACAAACATTAATTGTGCTTACACGTATTTGGTAACATATATGCCTAGCTTGTAAGATATCCATTGTATTTATATAAATTTGAAAAGAAATAAAAAATTGATATTTATGAGACCTGATGGCGGAGTTGTGAAATTCGAGACTGGATTCAAATTACTAAAAACAATCGAGTTTCTTACTTGATACTAATGAAAACCAAATAAACTCGAAACTAGATTGCCATTGGAATTTAAATTGAAAATCACCTGAAAATCTTAATCTTTAAGAAAGAAAAGTTTTTCATTGACGTGTCTAAATTCAGTTAAAAAATGCTATTTTCATTATCATTACAAAATGTTTTAATCGGTATTGATATGACAATTTTAAAACGCATTTTAATAATAAAAGTAATAAAACAATTCATGCTACCATTGATAAAGCCAAAACCTTTAATGCCTGTGTTAGATTGAATTAAAATATTTTAATAAACAACAAGAAATATCTATTATGAAAAATTATTAATTCATGTAATTGTATGTCTCATATTTTTATCTATTGAGATGAAATAATAAATAAATAATGAAGAAAACATTTAAATTATGTAAAAATAGAAAATTCAATTAGAAATTAATTTAATTTAATTAAAACAAAATTTACCATTGGAAATTGAACATGTGGAGCACTTTGAGAAATGACTGGGATAATTGTGCTTCCTGAATGTCCACCAATAACAGGAACATGCAATTTGGTAATATCAATATTCTAAAACAATTTTAATCAAAATTAAAATCAAATACATAAATTAATTATATGAACAAGCTGTTACCTGTCAATTTTTTAGTTTAGATATATTAAAATCCCGACTTAAAATTTATATTTAATTCCATTCAAAACATATAACCATAAAAAACCTTATTTAATTGAAAAGCTCTTTAATGACAATATTTTTAGTAAATGTTTTCGAGTTATTAGTTAATTGCCCCTGATATGATATCTCTAACTAAAATAATTTTTCTAATATTTATCTACTTATAATTATAGAGTAGTATAAAAAATTATTTATCAATTAAATTTTTTTAATAGCGATATATCCAAACGGACAGACAACGGAAATTATGATATGTGATGATGCTAAATGAATATTATTAAATAAATTGGAGTCCGATTCGTTACAAACTATTTATATGGATTGATTGAAACATTATAAACCATACTTATTGTTCCATAACAAATTGGAAATTTTATAGACATTATTACAAAAAAATAGTGTATTTGAAAAATTAGCTGACACCTTTATTTTACATAAAATTTAACAAAATTCCATCATTAATCAAAAATAAATTACCTATGAACATATATGTTCCTCATGAACTTAAAGATTTAATTTTCAAATCAACAAAAACATTCATAAATCTAATTTCTCCTAACCAATATTTCTTAAAATTTTAAATATATAAAGCATGATTAATTATAATGTGCTCAGTTGGACAAAATTATTCATTTTAAAATATAATTTAATCTTAAAAATTGTATAGAATTCCTAGAGAAATAAAATAGATTTACTAGCAATATTTCATTTTCATATTGGTCATCATATCTATAATTTTTATCGCGGACGGAAATTTTTCATAAACAGATGACAATCTTTGTTGGAGAAAATTATTTGTCCCATTTCATCTAGTTACATTTTTTCATACAAATTCGTATTAAAAGCACCACAAAAATAGACTTTGGCCGAAATTTAAATATAGAAATTTATAATTAAAACATTATATCAGCAAAATCTTGATTCAACATTGACTGAGTAGCTTCAATTTTTATTCTCATTCATTTTTAAATGACAGATCAATAAATTTGTGATTAATCTGAAATTATTGATTTAGTCTCACCTAAAGAAATTAATATAATTTTGGCTACTAACTACTGTCAATCAATGATACGCTTGTTATTAGAAAACCCAGACCTTTCATACATGTACATTCATTAGCTTCTTGTCATATATTGATACGCCATTTCCAAATTCAATAGGCTATAAGCAGAACAATGTGTACTGTCCGATGAATGAGCACACATACACACACAGTGGTGACATGCAGTCAAAATCACGGGACAAAAGCGGAAAACATCCGGTTCTATTAATTACGTATTAATTACGTATTGGTGTATTTTCTATATAACCTCAAAAAATGACACGTGTATTAGGGTGGGTCGAAAATTTTTTTTTTCTCCAAACATGCCTAAAAAGTTGTGCTTATGCTAGAAAATGAAATATCCCTGCAAAAGACTGCTGTTTAAAAGGGTTTACAGGTCCCAACTTTTGTTTGTATGTATTAGTACTATCCCAGTAAAAATGCTCGCACATGTGCCATTGTAAATTCATCCTGCAAGCAGTCACACGCTTGCAGAAAGACCATTTTTGACATGCTCTATTCACAAGTCCAAGCTAACGCGTGCATGTATAGAGAGGTTAATTCACGGAAGCACCTTCACACAAGCACTCACAAAGACAATTTCTTCTGAACAATACTAACACACACACTACAGTCAACACATAATCCACATGGATACTACTAGTCAGTCTAAACTCAGATAATTTAATTTGTTTCGATTGGATGTCAAGTGTTTGCTGGACATAATTAAAAAAGTTAACTTGATGATTCACTTTTATTTTGCCAGAGCTGAGTACAGAAGAGCAGTTATGAAGGGACAGAGAAATAAGCAATTTCGCAAAACAAGAAGTAAATCACGTCATTGTCTGTTTGGTCAAACTTGTGAACTACCCAGAAACCAATTACCTACTTGTGAAGATGTGTTTCGTGATTACTGTTACAATGAGAAATGTACGCAATTTCATACTGGCTTTAACGAACAAGCAACTCTTCTCGCAAATAAGGTGAAGGAAATTTATATGAAGGCAAGTATCCCAACTGTTGAGTTCAGTAGTATTGTGGTTCGTGTCAAGCGACTAATATCAAAAGTGCGTGAATTAGAGAAGTATCCAGTATGCAAGAGGTCATCTGCCAAATTTCAAGATAAGTTAAGCTCGTTTTCCAAATTGTTTGACATATGTTGCTGCAAATGTTTTAATGATGGTGCTCGTGGAAGAAGTCAGTGTACATGCCGATTGGCCTTGAAAATTCCTACCTTAGAGTGGGAGTTCTGGATTGACCAACAAACTACCAGAAACATGAAAATCGGAAATACGGACAGACAGGAAACCTCAAAATTGAAGAGAAAACAAACGAAAAGCAGCCCTACAGGAAAAGGAAAACAAATGAAAAATGAAATAATGGACACTGAAGTTAACGATCTACATCCGACCTCAAGAAGTGACACGGAGAGTGAAGCCGCTAGTGATGAAAGTAAAGATAAGTTAGACAATTCAACAGAAAGCTCAGAGTCAAGCGTAGAAGAATGTGATGAATTTCAAAATAGAAGACATTATCCTGAATTAAGTAAAGCTGTTGACAGATGTGGTGTGAGCAACAGAGACACGTGTTTGCTAGTAAACGCTTTTCTGAAAGATATGGAACTGTTATCCTCTCAAACAATCATCGATCCCGCAAAATTACGACGTCAGAGAAAGTACTGGAGGGAGAGAGAAATTGAACAGCATTCAGCAGAAGCGAAAAACTTGATTTGCCTCGGTTTCGACGGGAAACAAGATTCCACCTTACTTCATAGAAGGATCCTAAAAGAGGAGCATTATGTGATTGTCGCCTTTCCAGGGGATACATATATCGATCATGTTGTACCTCAAAGTAGTAAAGCTGTGGATATTGGCAAAGAAATCATGTCAATCATCGTTAGCACGCAGTCCTCACTGACCCTTCAAGCAATTGTGTGCGATGGAACCAATACAAACACCGGAAAAAATAATGGAATAATCAGAAGACTCGAAAAAAGCCTAGGGCGACCTCTACAATGGCTGATATGCTTTGTAATTTGACGCCTCCCCCTCTTTTATCTCATATATTGGATCATGAATTGAAGATGAATAAGAAAATTACATTAGAACAATTTCCCTGTCATTCTCAAGCCGTTGAAAGAGCCATCAAAGATGTTTCTTCTGCCAGTTGCAAAGTGTTTGGTCACAAGTCCAGACATGGTATGGTACTACTGTGTAAAAAATCAAGGAAGGAATTGCCCAAGGTGCAAAGCAAAGCTGATTTCATGTGACTTCTTTTTATGCCCTCGCTAATACATTTCTATTATGTCCAATTTGTCTGCTTATAGCAAATTCAATTTGGAAATTATATAAACTTTATCTTTCTACAGTCCTTTATTACACATATTTCACAACTATAAATCACGTCCAAATATGTATGATATTTTCTTTGCTTGCTTTTGAAATGGATAATTCAAAAAAAACTTACACAAATTATACACTACGTGTTTTAAATAAAGTGCTTTACGAAAGTTCCTGATCTTTCAATAAAAGTTTAATCAAATCTTTTGAAGAATCAAATTTTTAAAGAAATCATTGTTAGAATCGATACATTTTTATCATTTATCGGGTACCATATGAAAATAAAGCATTCTAAAAGAAATAAGACGGGGTGATGAATGATCAAGTCATCTACTCATTTATGTACATTAATTTTTCTAGAGCACTGGTAAGAGAAAATGCACAAAGAAAAGATGAAAATTCGAAGGAGAAAAATTCAGTCAATACCAGAAATGTATAAGAAATTCTTATCACTGATGTCTTTTGTGAATTGCAATATGAATTATTAATACATTTAAGTGTTATTTGCACAAAAAAATCGGTTATTCTTTACAAATTGTAAGATCACACAATTTATCTATAAATGATGAAAAATTGGCGGTAATACTATTTCCAAAAGTACAAATGGTCAATATTTGTAATTTAACTAAATTTGATTTCCAAACATTCTTAATCCGATCATTTGTATGGGATAATATCAACCGAAACCAGAAACATTAATCAGTCGTCATATGGTAATAAAACTTATTTTATCCCCTTCTTATCAAACCATTTTAAGTAAATTCGAAATAAATGCGTCAAAATTTTACAAGTGACTTTTTTCTAAAAATTTATCTAATCTATAAACAAATCTTTAATATTAAATCATCCATTGGTTTATTTGTGAAATAAATATTTGTATTCGATTGATAATATCTAAACATTGTTGATAAATAATGCCAATCACAACATAAATTAGAAACCATTAAGCCGACAAATTGATAATGTTTTCTAAGATTCTGTCCACTTTGAACATTATTTTAGGAGCGTTTACCGTTCAAATTCTCACATATTATCCGTGATAGCAGTTAATTGTCATTTTCAGATTCGATGCTGCTAACCATTGTTGAAAATATTTTTCATTTAAATTGTTTATGCATACAACACAATGTTTTCAACTAAAAGAAGAGAGTGCGGTGCGGTGCGGTGCGTGTCCCCTGAGAATGTTTAATTAATAAAATATGGCACATTCCTTGGAAATTTTTATGAGATTTATTAGAAGGAAACATGTAGTCACTCCTTATAATAAATTGTAAAATGTGATATCAACGGTTTGAGGAATTGTTAGTTCAAAGATAATTTTATCCAACACAAATTGTGAGAGTCATTCGAACCCTGAATACGAGCTTCACAATAATACACAAAATAAAACTGTAATTCTGACCAATTAGAACAAATTTACAATGTCCAAAAATTTTTAAATATTTAAATTAATATTTTTCACTCTAAAATTTGTCAATAATGAAATATATCTTACAAAACTAAAAATTTTATATTTTAAACATTTTTAAAATGAAGTTTTCTGAAACACACTGGTTAAGAAAAGTAAAGAGATGTGAGCTCCCTGCCGGATTTTGGTACCCCCTCCCCTTTACTACTCAATAATTAGTCAGAAGTTAACAAATATTTTCATAAATTATTTCCTTTTATTTCATTATTTTTATTTAATTAATTAATTATTATAATTTTATTTTTTTATTAATTTATTTTTATTTTTTATTTTGTTATTTAATTTATTTTAGTTTAAATTTAAATTATTAATTCTTATCTGTTATTCTTAATACTCTTTTTAGCTAATTTACGCAAACTGAGATAAAGATGTTCAAAATATAAACATATATTAGTGAAACTTATTATACATTTAATTCTAAAGAAAATCAATAAAAACAAATATTTTAACAAAGATTTATTTAAATAACATCTGGTATATCTTCAGAAACTTAGAATGTATCAGATGCAGTATGAAGAGTTACAAAAATATCGTAACGAATTCAACTGTAAAATTAATATCGTTGCAGGTGATACGGGTTCATTTTTCCTTGAAGTAATTAATTGTAAGCTTGATGTTCTTTTACCAGCTATGATCCGTGATAATTTACTAGACACATCTAATTACGATCCTAGTCATCCATTATACAGTAGGAACCTTGATTCTGTCATTGGAAAGTTCAAATACGAGAATAAAGGTCGTAAATATAAGGAGTGGCTTTTTCTTAGGCCAAAGTGTTATAGTTTGTTAGGTGAAGACGAGACTAAAAAAGCTAAAGGAGTAACATTGAAAGGTAATGACATAAAAATCAGTCGTACATGGATTGTTATAACACTAATCAAATTTTTTCTATACCGCAAACTAAAATAACTAGCAAAAATCACCAACTATTCACCATAAAAAATGAAAAAACTGCACTTACCAACGCAGATGATAAAAGGGTTTGGGTGGGGAAAAATAAAAGTTATGCATATGGGCATTATATGGGAGGTGACTCATTTGCTGTTCAATAATTCGATCCGGATCCACCATTCTCGCAATTCAAAGAATCAGCTGAAGATATACCAGATGTTATTTAAATAAATCTTTGTTAAAATATTTGTTTTATTGATTTTCTTTAGAATTAAATGTATAATAAGTTTGACTAATATATGTTTATATCTTTGAACATTTTTGTCTCAGTTTGCGTAAATTAGTTAAAAAGAGTATTAAGAATAACAGATAAGAATTAATAATTTAAATTTAAACTAAAATAAATTAATAAAGAAATAAAATTATAATAATTAATTAATTAAATAAAAATAATGAAATAAAAGGAAATACTTAATGAAAATATTTGTTAACTTCTGGTTAATTATTGAGTAGTAAGGAGTGGTACCAAAATCTGACAGGAAGCTCACATCTCTCTAAGAAATTTAGAAAAAAAATGACCAATGAGAAGAAGGTTTCTTGTTTTTGAATAATATATAAGTCTTTCATCATGAACTATATGTCATTTACATGTATTATAAGAACTTTTTTCGATAAAAATGTGATATTATTGATAATATTTACCATCGTAATTATAAAATTATTTACAATAACTACGCTTGATAATCTATGAATATTGAAATAATTTTAATTCTTAGCTAGATTTTCCTTATTTTTCCTGCATCTTATTTAAAAACTTGTAGTGTATATAAAAAAAATTAAAATATATACACCAGGGATATTCAACTGGCGGCCCGCGGGCCAGATCAGGCCCGCCGAAATTTGAAAAAGGCCCTTTCAATATCTTGGAATATTAATAATTAACTTAATATTTAATAAAATTAATATGTGTTTAAGTGGCTGTGATCATTTAAATTTCTTGGAAAATGCGTCTAACACCAGAAAAATTAAAAGAAAAAATGGCAATAAAGTTATTAATTTAAAATTCGCTAGGAAAATACATAATAATATAAAAATAAATCGTAAACATTATAATACTTGGTAATAGAATAACAATCACTAAAACCAGTTTATTTTTGTTACTTTGTAATCCGCTACAAAACTAACTACTTTTTAATTGATACGGCCCTCGATTGCCGTTATAAGAAAAATTTGGCCCTTCATAATATTTAGTTGAATACCCATGATATACACTATTATGAATTTTTTTTTAATATCATTATTTATATATTATTTTTAATATATTATTTATTCATTATAATAGAATAAAATGATAAACAAATAATTTTTAATCTTTATTTGTTTTATTGTAACAGCATCAGTTTTGGTAACTTTTACGAACAATTTTGTCTTGTATAACTTATATAAAAATTCAAAATTGCTATCATTTTCTATATATAATATTTCTCATAGTAATCATAAAACTATTTACAAAAACTGAGCTTGATATTGTATGAATATTGCGCATATATATCATTTGAATTCCTACTTAGATTTTTCTTGTTTTTCTCTCTTTTTTAAAAAATTTCTAGTGGATAATAATAAAAATTTTAAAATAATTACTGGTCAAATTTAGCTTCAGACTTTTAAAAGAATATTTTTAAATATTTATGGATAGCCTGTTTATGTAACTTTTCATCAAATGCATAATTATTGGGTACCTGGAGAAAGCAATTATTATAAGCTGAGGTAGGAGCTTATAATTTATTAAGTTTCGATTTCAAATGTGTTAGGTGAAATCTTCAAGAAATTTATTCACATTGTGGATATATTGTTCATGTCAAAGTTCGACATTCAAAGATTCGAGGAATTCGAATCCTGATTTTGAGTTTCGACTTGAAAAAGACCAACAACATTTGTTTCATGTGTAATGTCACTATTTTGCACTATTTTATCGTTAGTTACAAGTTTCGGATGTGTTTAATCATGAAATTCAAAGATAACAGAATAGCACCATCATATTGACATAGATTACGAAATCCTGATTCATGTATATTTGTTAGGATGTAATTGGATATGGTAAAATTGTACATAATTATTCCGATAAAATGAATACAGAAATTGACGTTGTTTGTCCATATCTCAACAGAACTCATCAGTAAGGGAGAAATTATTTATGTTATTGGTTATATAGGTTGAAAATTAAATATTGCATTCAGAATTACACTCAAATTTGTTAATAAAGTACTAAAATAAAAAAACAATATTATTATTATAATTTATTTATTATTTATAAATATTTATTATTGTTGTAATTAATATTTTAAAAACATATTTCAATTTTCAGCTGATTTATTTTCAATTGAAATTATATTTATTAAAAAAATTGTCTAATAATATAGAATTTTAGATCGAATTTTTCCCCTTACGAACTTGATCATTACTAGGATCATTACCTCTAGATAAACCTATGCAAGGATCATGAGTATTCAGCATTCACTTATCAAAACAGCAAGAGAATCAATAATTTTCACTGAATTGATAAACGTGGATGATAAAGACCATGTACGAAAAACTAATCCTCTCACCATATTTTGATTGTATTTATATTTACAAAAGCTCTCAGGAGTAGTATACGTTTGTATTACCTTACTATGAGGGCTTCAGAGAATTCAGGCATAAGATTAGGATTGTTTAGGATTATAGCATGTTCACTAATAAGTCTTCACATCCAATTGGCCTGTGTTCAGAACTCGTGTATCAATTATCATATAATGGGTGCAATGCCAGATACATTGGAAAGACTGCCCGTCATTTCTGCACTCTTGTTCTTGAGCATTGTCAACGGAATGGATTGATCCACATTAGTAATCATTTTAGAAAGTGTGCCAGTTAAAAAATAAGTATTGCTGATTTTAAAGAAAATTTTGAATAATTACTGGGAACGAGTAACGTGTGAGGCGTTGCTAATTAGATCTATAAATCTTATAATTAATATGAATGTATTTAAATAATTTAACTGTTCTTCTTTGCTATCAATACATTGGACCGTCAATGGTCGAGAATTTAATAATCCTTCTACCCTTATTAGTATCGTGTTTAGTTCTTCGTCAGAAATATCAGCTGCTCCAATAACCATTTTCATAGCTCTTTTCACAGATTTTATTATTATTATTATTATTATTATTATTATTATTATTATTATTATTATTATTATTATTATTATTATTATTATTATTATTATTATTATTATTATTATTATTATTATTATTATTATTATTATTATTATTATCATTATTATTATTATTATTATTATTATTATTATTATTATTATTATTATTATTATTATTATTATTATTATTATTATTATTATTATTATTATTATTATTATCATTATTATTATTATTATTATTATTATTATTATTATTATTATTATTATTATTATTATTATTATTATTATTATTATTATTATTATTATTATTATTATTATTATTATTATTATTATTATTATTATTATTATTATTATTATTATTATTATTATTATTATTATTATTATTTATTAATATTATTATTTATTATTATTATTATTATTATTATTATTATTATTATCATTATTATTATTATTATTATTATTATTATTATTATTATTATTATTATTATTATTATTATTATTATTATTATTATTATTATTATTATTATTATTATTATTATTATTATTATTATTATTATTATTATTATTATTATTATTATTATTATTATTATTTATTAATATTATTATTTATTATTATTATTATTATTATTATTATTATTATTATTATTATTATTATTATTATTATTATTTATTATTATTATTATTATTATTATTATTATTTATTATTATTATTATTATTATTATTATTATTATTATTTATTATTATTATTATTATTATTATTATTATTATTATTATTATTATTATTATTATTATTATTATTTATTAATATTATTATTTATTATTATTATTATTATTATTATTATTATTATTATTATTATTATCATTATTATTATTATTATTATTATTATTATTATTATTATTATTATTATTATTATTATTATTATTATTATTTATTACTATTATTATTATTATTATTATTATTATTATTATTATTATTATTATTATTTATTAATATTATTATTTATTATTATTATTATTATTATTATTATTATTATTATTATTATTTATTATTATTATTATTATTATTATTATTATTATTATTATTATTATTATTATTATTATTATAAATATTATTATTATTATTTATTATTTATTATTATTATTATTATTATTATTATTATTATAATTTATTATTATTATTATTATTATTATTATTATTATTATTATTATTATTATTATTATTATTATTATTATTATTATTATTATTATTATTATTATTATTATTATTATTATTATTATTATTTAATTAACGGCTTCGTAAATGTGTTACCAATGCCTCTATGTAATATCTCTAAGCCAGAGCGAGATATCGAGCCCTATTCCTTTGCCTACCCCTCTTAAAAGTTTATAATCCCCTAAAATCTTTTATTTTTCAGTGGTTGATTTAATTAATTTTATACATGTTGTCACCACTGTCCCATACAATAGTAACCAATAGTTACGGAATAGGTATAGGAGTGTGGCAGCACTGAATAGACTGAAATAGAGTGTTACTGAATAGAGTAACATAAGAGACAGCACATACGAATAAACACACAAATTATAAAACAATTCTCGATTTTACTAAATAAAAAAAATTTAATTAATTTAAAAAATTGTTTTAATAAATCAAAATAATTTTTCAAAATTTATCAAAATTTTCTCATTATTGATCAAATCAGTTTTTTTAATTGATTGGTAATTCTATTTTTGTGTATCAAGAGCGCCCCTCGAAAATAAATTAGCTGACACAAATCGACCAATAGGCGAGCAGAAAAATTGGGTCATCAAGAAAACATAAATAAATTGTTTATTAATAGTTAATTTGTAAAATATAAACGTTTTTTTTAAAACATGTATATTTAACCAATAATTTGATAAATAGCCTCTTTATTTCAAATAAATCATTTTAATTGGTTCAATTTGACTCACTTTAGCTTGTGCAATAAAAGTAATGGCACGAATAGTTGATAAAGTAGTAATGCCAAACAGCTTTCTAGGATCGAAAACATTGAAATGATTTAATATTTCCGCCATTAATGGAACAAGACTGTTCAACGGATGTGTTATGAGACAGATGAGAGCATTTGGACAATGCTTGGCAATACTAACAGTAAGTTCGGCAATAATTTCGGCATTTGATTTAAATAAATCATTTCTACTCATTCCTGTATCATTTGTGAAAAAATGAATCGTTTTTATTCGACATACCTGGATTTCTGGGAAGACCGGCTGGAATAACAACAATGTCTGATTTATCTAGACAAGCCCCTAATTCTTCTTTTCCTTCAAATGCTGTGACTTTTCCTTTGCGTTCAATGTGTGATAAATCAACTGCGACTCCTCTTACATTTTTTATATCATATAAAGCTAGTTCTTCAATCAATGGCGTTTTTTTACAATGCAGGCACAATGGCTGACCGATACCGCCAGCAGCACCAAGGACTGATACTTTATATGTCCTCTATGTTTAAGAAGAATTCATTGCCAATAATAAAAATAATAGACAAAACTAACAATCTGCAAAGTCCTGCAAGAATTGCGAAATAATGCAGATTTCGTAAAAAATTGCAACATAATTTAAAATTCCAGTTTTAAATTATAATGAAACCGATAGTTTAAAACACTGACCTTGTCTGAAATTATCGTCAATAAAAATTATACATAGAAGATTACACAAAACTAAAAATTATTAAAAAATTTAACGATTCGAGTTATAATGATGGAAAATGCGATAATAATATTTGAAATATTTTTTAATCTGAATTAATATAAATTATAATGTAATATAAAATACTTTTAAATTAAAATTGAATTATAATTTGATTTAATATTCGAATGAGTCATTAATTTTCTGAATTGTATTTTAATTAAAAAATGATAAGAATAAAAGTAAAAAAGATTTTGTGAGTACTTGTTTTGTTGGAATAAAAAATAAATGAACTCTTAATGCCGAATTATAGTTATTGAAAATAACACTAGAAATAATTACCAATTTCAAAATAAAACTGATAAAGTGTGTTACTGATATATAACTTTTAATTTCTAATAAATTACTACTGTAATAAAGTTATTGCTCTTTTAAAGATAATTCAATTGTATTTTATACTGAAATTAAATAGAAAAAATAGAAGAATTAGAAATTAAGAATTAGAAGAAATAGAAAAATGAAAAGAAAAATAATTAATAAAATATGACAAGGTCGTTCTTAATTAGTGAGTTCAAATTAAAGAATGAAAAACGAAATTTGAATTCAGAAACACATTTGTAAAGGGGAAAATGAAACATAAGTTGTAAATGAATAGAGAGACACAATTTTAAAAGGGAAATGCTGGACCAGGAATCGCAAAAGTGAAGACAAAGCTAATTACGAAATTTTTGGGAAGAGAAATTTATATAAATTATTTAAGTTAATTGTGAGTATCAAATAAGTTAAAGTTAAAGCCAGGAAACCAACTAGACTACAATGGTTAAATGGTTGTGAATATCTAGTTGTGTTACAGTCATGGGGTTGTAATAAGCACTCAAAGTCATTGCTGTAATATTGAATTATTGGTGTCTCTGTAAATTGGTGACCAATTGTGTTGATCAATAAGTGTTAAAATTATCTGAAATTTGTTATTAACCAAGACACGCTTTTTTGAAGCAATACAAAATAGCAGCGAAAGACAAAAAGAACAAGGTCTCACGGCATTGTGGTATTAGATCTGCATAAGACTTGCCTGGTGCAAATGAAATTGTCTAGCTGGCCCGAGATTTTGTCATCTCATGATGCCTGACCTTTATTGTATCGGTTTTTCGATAACCACATCTCGTGTACTCATCGAAATAACCGTGTCACAGAGGTGACAGAGCTTCGAGTGAGATCTAGTTTGATAAAAATTTCTAGAGTAATATTGTATAATTGAGAATGAGAAGAAAATTTCTTCCTCGGAACGAGTAGAGAACCGATGGAGAAAAAATTGGGATGATGTTACCTTTGTTTAGTACACAAATACAATTCATATTATTCTTATTCATTATTATAGTAACAGTATTAAATCATTCATTTATATGTGTTCAATTATTTCTCAAAATTTTTATTAGTTGCTTTGAAGTACTCAATGCTTTATGGTGGATTTTAACTAAACTTCACCTGTTTGTATGTGTTTTGACGCATTATAAAGATCTAAATTTTCCTGAGGTTTTTCCCAACAATAGTTATATTTGAAATTTTACAATATCTGATTATTTTCTATCGGAAATTCGATTTTTTTATGAAATCGACTAATCCGATCGGTAGGCACATCTCTAGTTTTTCATTTTTTGACACTCCGATTTATACATTCACTATATTGTTATGGGTGCAACTTTTCTTGACTTAAAAATCACTTTGCAACCATGTTAGTAAGATGTGCAGTGATTGAGGTAGATGCGTTTGCGTAAGTTCTCGATCAGCTACAACACCGCCTCTCAGTCTTTATGCATATTCTCGATCAGTTGTATCACTGAAACTTAAAATATATAATAATCGATTTGTAAAACGGAACCAATAGTGGATCGCTGACTATCCGCATTTTAACGGTTCGTGTCGTGTCCAACGCAAACCAAAATACAACAACTCGCTTGACTATTCGATACCCATTGTGAGATCAGCGTTGGTGATGTGTTGCGTAGGTGAATACTGGCGAGAATTGAGTATTTCCCTATATACTATTGTCGTCGTGCATTCCAATAGGTTCGCGGGCCTCGATAGAAGGCATGTGTCCGACTTCAGTTAGGTCCCCTTATGCTATGTTACAATGACGCTAACCTGGGCAGATCTGCTCCTTTATGGCTTATCCCTCATGTTATGGTGTGAGCCGATACACTTGAAATAGAGACAAGAATAAATTACATACAAGTTTATTAAAATACAGACACAACTATGTCTCTCTATTGACTGGAACAAAAATAATTTTATAAACAAAATTACCAGTAACTCTACTGCCACATCCATGCCTCATCAACCATCGATCATACATCATTCGTCATATCTTTTTAGGCAACAATCTGATTTTTATCCACAAGATCTCATGCTCATATCCCTTCCTTAGTGTATCAGCTCGCGCTCTCGCCCATGATTAATATTGCTAGCCTTCGTCGTGCAGAGATTACTAAGTCATCCATATTTCCAAACCCTGTGAACATTTATGGCAGCCATTGTTCGACTATTTTCATCGCGGTCAAAATCGGTCACCACAATATCAATTGCACACTGTATGAATTTACTGAAGACCACATAGGCATTTAACCATTGTGTCGAGTTCCTGGCAGAGCACGTAAACTCTTAAATCGAATTAGTCGATGATTTCGTGCATCCATTGAGCGTAATTGACTAATTTTATCAGCAGTATATTGTAACCCCGTCACAATAGGTGCATATCACGGTGATTGATTTTAACCGATCTCCTTGAAGTATTAATATTTTATTTGAAGACTTCATTTTCTAAATATGAATTCATTGTCTTTGCTTAGTTATAATGGGACTATTGTGAAACCTGAACTATTTATGTGGTTTAACCGCGTGTATTGTATTCGTGATTCACAAGAAAATGAACTTAACAAATGTTACAATTCATTTGTTCAAATTTTATTGCCTAGCGTGTCGACATTCGAACTATTCTAGGTGGAAAATAACTTCTATATAATGTGGCGTCTTTCAAATTTATCAAAATAGTATTATTTTAGAAGAGTTTGTCGAAATTTCTAATTAGTTAATTAACAAAAGTTGACAGTTAACTCTTTAGTGGTGGTCGTCGTCGGGTAATTGAGTTAGACCTTTAGCTCGTCAGGAATTACAAAGAGAGCAAGATGATCTGGCCAAAAAGGGTTTATATGTGTAAGCTTTAAATGTTATCAATAATCTAATGTACAAATTTTTGGTCTTTAGTTCCCTTTTAGTTGATTTTGTCTAGAGATTAAGTCGTTTAGTATTTTATTATACTCGACAGCCACACATAGCCAACTGGACATAAGTGTGTCGAGCTCTTAACTTTATGTGTTAAGACTTTGGATCTACAAACAATCTGAAAGAATTGGCGCAGTTCCCGATCATTTTTGTATAATCCTTGCTCATTAACGCTTTGTAGTTGTTGATCTTACCTAAACCCGAGCGTGATAGAGTAATACAGAAACTTCCCATAAGAAGACTACGGAGCATTAGGGCTTCCACCCTTCACATAGCCTTCGTCCACTGTGGATACAAGAAGTTATAGTTTCAAATGTGCAGATGAAGTGTCTCACTACTCGTAAGTCAAAATTTGTATTTATTTTGCTGTCTTGTGTGTGCTATTTTGGCAGTAGGCCGAAAATTATAAGTTCCATCTCCAATAAAGTTTGAGCGTACAAAAATGATTAAGAAAATGTTAACAAAATTCAAAACTGTAAACTAAAAGTTTTAATTGCGTGATTAGACGTTACACGATGGTAAAAACATAAAACTCTATTTCAATATAGATTGCTTCAAACGGTAACAAAATTTGGTCTCACAACATTTTTATTCATTAAATGTATGACTAAAATGCGCTTCTTTATATAACTTAATTTTTGCATGCTAGTATGTGTGCGTGCACCGACGCAGTAAAACTAATTCGAATTCTTTTAATTTTTTTTATTTTTTGCATTCAAATTTTATCAATTTTAATGACCATTTTTTGTTTAGTATTTATTTTATTTTTTGAATTTTTATATTTTATTTAATTTTTATTAAATTTGCCGCCGTGGTGAATATGGCCACTTTCTAGAATATTCTATGCTATTTTAATATTTTTATGATATATAATTTATATTTCTTTTAATTATTACGTTATTTTTGTAATATCTTTTAATGAATTAGTTTTTAAAATTTTTACATTTTATTTAGTTTTTGTTAGTTTCAGCGGGGATCCGAACAAAAGGCCGACATAGACAAAAGGCCGACAGAGACAAAAGTCGACAGACAAAAAGTCGACGTGGACAAAAAGCCGACAGACATGTTGACCTATTGTCAGTTGGCCTTTTATCTATTCGACCATTTGTCTATGTCGGTCTTTGTCATGTCGGCCTTTTGTCGTAGACCCATTTTGGCGCCATGTTGGATTTCGCCATTTTTAGAGAAGATTATAGCACTTTTTATCGTTTTAATATAATTTTAATTTCTAATTTACTCTACGATATTTTTTATTTCTAGTTTCTATTTTATTTTATCGCCATGAATTCGAATCTGTTTATGTTTTTTTAATGTTTTTATTTCTTTTTGCTGTATTTATGTTTATTGTGTGCAATACTTTTTGGTTTTATTATTCAATTTTCTTTACTTTTATGTTCCATCATTTTGATGTTATGTAGACTATTCATCGTGTTTGCTTGATGTTTTATCCGTATTTTCACCCAACAATATTATGTTGGCGCTTAAGGGTGTGTCATTTGAAATGTGTTAGGGGTACTTGTGGATTTTGAATCGACTCCTTCATGATTATTGTACTTTAGACCATTTATGTATCCATGGTGACATCCATGTTGGTGCTGTACACAATGACTGAAAACCCATGGGCAAATGAGCTCTAGTGCTAAAACTATTTTCATTTTCGGGTTCTGGACTACCGATAGAAGGTCATACGTCATTGTTCATTATCTATTTCTTTCTTAGATTATTGTCGTTTATTCAGTTAATTATGGTCATCATTTCTGGATGTTTCCTACTGTTCTGTTCCAAAATTTTGAGCAGGGGTCCGCCCTGCTTTTCCAATTAAAAAATATTGTTCTATACTTTCTGCAATACTTGCGAATATTCAACTTGTTCTTCAAAAATTTGAGCAGGGAGATGTCTATATTTTTAATCTTGGCCTATTTGATATCATAACTACTCATGGATTCTATAATATTACCCAAACCTACATCTTATCTTTTTACCATCGATCTTGCTTTTCTTATGTCTAACTTAACTAACTAGAATTCCTGAAAATACATCGACGATTGATTATGATACCGTTGTGCTACTTATGCTCCGCTAAAAATACTTACAGCGACAGACTCGCAGGAGACCCTCCAATACGAGTTCCAATCAGCCGCTAGTGATTGAACATAACCAGCTGACCTATAAGTGGAAAGACCATATGATCACTTCCACCGTGGCCACGCCTAGTCTCAACACAATTGCCTCTAAAATCACTCCAAAACATCAACTTTATCATTAGAAATAACCATAAAAAACATAAGACACAAAAAATAATAAAAACTAAATTGAGTTTAAAGATTTATTGCCTTAGTAAAATTACATAAAATTACCAAATCTAATTCAAGCTTACCATGATGGCATAGACCGAAAACTGAGAGCCGGTTCAGACGACACCGAAAAATGTGTTTGAAATTTCTTCAAAATAATTGTTTATTCAAAATAAGTCTAACAAGTAGTTGTTAAAATCAAGTTTTGTTTAATCAAATAACAAGTTGTTGAACCGAATTTTATACTGATTTTGATTGCATTCTCTGCCACTAGATTCAATAAGAATGCGGTAAATTTAAATTACTTTTGCACATTTTCATTAGTGTGTGCAATTATTTATTTTTAATTTAATTTGATTTAACTAATAAAATTATTTAGTTTTTATTAATTTTAATTATTTAATTTTATAAATTTTATAATTTAAATAATTTTTAACTAATTTTATTTTAAATTTTATTATTTTATCCATAGACATTTTTAGTTTCAATTTTTAAATTTATTTATTTCTTTATTTTATTTCATTTAATTTTTTAAATAAATTGTTCCTGTTCCTTTCCTTAAGGTATGCACTTATTGCCATAGCTCCTTCGTGTGTAAATACGAGCCATAACATCACTAATTAATTCGATTATGGTCCTTCGTATGAAGACGACCAATAATTTTTTTTTAAATTTCTTTTCATATTATTAATTAATTTATTATCAATTATTTTATTTATTATTCTTTTATTTTTCTAGCTGGCAGATTTTTGGAATGCGAAATTTTTCTAACTGTGATGGTGATTGCAACTTCTTGCGTTTCTCGATTGTACTATACGTGTTTTATTTATATTTTAATGTGTTATGTACTTTATTTTGTATTACTTGGTGTATGAACTTTATTACGAGAATTGTTACAATTAACCCTATATCAATTATTTCATGGATGTTTGAAATCTGTTACTTTTATTGATTTTATGAAATGTGTATTATTATTACTTGAAATACCTCTAATTTTTGTTGAGTTACTTGATGTGCTTTCGTAGATCTTAACTGAACTTAGTGTCCACACGTTATTTTTCGATTAATCTTGACAAATGGCAAATCGCTGAGTTATATATGAATATTACTATATTTTACTTTCTCTTTATAAATTTTTCTAAATATTATTAATTACTTTTTACTAATTTGGTTTTCTGTTAATAGATTTTTCAATTATAATAATTATTTCCCGAATAAAATGTGTCTTGCAATGTTAAACTTTTTTTATTTAGGAATTTCAGTTTTTGATGCTTCAATACCAATAATTACTAAATAAGTTTTAGTCAACAAAACCACATTATTTTATAAATTTGAAAAACATCAATTTTTGATAGACTGGGAAATTATTTTTATTGTTTTGTGAAAAATCAAAGAGGTTTAAATCTTTTATTTTTAAGTTAACATTTGATCTGTTTGTTTATATATGATTTTTTATCTTCACTTAAATTTCCTATTTAATAATATTTTTGTCACTGCTATGTTTAAGTGAAAATGTCATTTGAAAAACAATGCCAAAACTTTGGAATGGAGAAAACATTCATTTAAAGTCGGAATCTAATTGAAAATATATATAAAATTCCAGATAATTTTAAAATTATTTGAGTTTTGTTCTGTAAAAAGTTTTGAAACTATTGAATTTTGAAAAATTGTTTTAAATTGCTATTTTATTAGCTTATTTAAAATTATTTTTAATAAATATTTTTTTATTTTCCTTCATGAACCTTTTCGAAAAAATTCTTGATTATAACATCTTTGGATGGTCTGTTTCAGGAAATGAATCTACTGTAATTGTTAAGTGTAAGTCTCAAAAATTAAATTGTTGTTTTGATATTGGTATTACACCACCACAATCAACTAATTGTGATACCATATTTGTAAGGTATAAGTAATAAATAAATTATTTTTTTCATGGATTGTTTATTTTTAGCCATGGCCATATTGATCACATTGCTGGGTTACCCCTGCATTGTCGAAAACGTATGCTTTCCAAAATGAATCCAGCACGATATTTCTTGCCTAAAAAACTGGTTGAGCCGATGAAAAAAGTTTGTCAAGGATTTTCCGAAATGCATGAATGCGAAAAGGATGAAATTTTTGATCCTAATTTAATTGGCGTAGATGTTGGGGATAGAATTGAGGTAAAGAAAATGGGGTTGAAAAATATTTTCCTTTATTAAAACTTTACGAATACATATATAGTAATATTTTAAATACATTTATAGATGATCTTTAGAATTGTTATCATTTTGAATTTAATTGGGTTAATACATTTAGATAAATGACAATTGGGTAGCTGAAGTGATCTCTACTAACCATAGAACTGAAGTGAGTTTGGGATACATTTTATACAACAAAAAAGTCAGCGTGACAAGACCTGAAATCGCCTACTTAGGTGATACATCATTTAAAGTTTTCTATCCGCAACCGGCGCATGACCACTTGCTGATTTCAAAAATCATTATAACAGAAATGACGTTTATTGAAATGACCCCCCGGTGTCAAGAACGCAGTGTGACCTATGGTCATACTTGTCTTGCGGATTTCAAGAATATGGAAAGCATTTTTCGGGTAATTCATTTTTATTTATATTTGGAATGTTTTTTAATTATTTTCAGGACGTCTCTTTTCTAGTCTTTATGCATTTTTCAGCTCGATACAGGGGTGGCGAAATTTACCCCGCCGTTCACCGGCATTTACCAGCATTGAAAGATAAAATATTTTGTTTGTTGCTGGCTCAAAATGTTTTATATTAATTGAACAGATTTTATTGAAGTCGAGTCCTTTATCTTATTTATATTAAATAAATGAATAATTTTTGTT
This sequence comes from Schmidtea polychroa, assembly GCA_959609185.1. Classification (NCBI taxonomy): domain Eukaryota; kingdom Metazoa; phylum Platyhelminthes; order Tricladida; family Dugesiidae; genus Schmidtea; species Schmidtea polychroa. The sequence goes on along the minus strand of CAUHTR010000159.1, from coordinate 78,757 downwards.
TTCGATTTTATAAATAGTATTTTTTGATTGTTAAATGTTAATGATTATTTACTTGATAAAACTTATTGAAATGTTTAATAGCTTTTTTTATTTTAATACACTAATTGTCGACTTGCGTGGAATTTTTTATAATATAAAATAAATTTTATTTTGAATTGTTTGATTGTTTTAATTTCACATTGTATCTATGGAAAGTATAAATAAATTTATATGTTTTAAAAGTTGTTATTTAGCATGTTTTATATTTTTGTGTATTTTCTTTAAATGATTTTATAGAGCCATAAATTTCGTTAATCTAAATAATTATTTAACATTTTATTTTTTTTCACATTTAATTTTAGATAATTAATGAGTGGTGAAGCTGTTAAAGTAATTGTAAGAGTAAGACCATTAAATGAACGAGAAATTAATTTAAACTGTAAAAATATTATTGATATTGACGTAAGCCGAGGACAATGTTCTATCAAAAATCCAAATGATAATAAAACTCCACAGAAACCATTTTTCTTTGATGGTTCATATAATATCGACTCAACAACTGAGCAGTTGTATTCAGACATAGTTTATCCTCTTGTTGAAAACGTGACTGAAGGTTACAATGGAACTATATTTGCATACGGTCAAACTGGATGCGGGAAATCTTTCACAATGCAAGGAATTGTTAATCCTTCAACACAAAGAGGTGTTATTCCGAGGTTCAGAACATAAATAATAAACTAGATTAATGAAACTTTATCAGGGCGTTTGATCATGTATTCGAAACGATATCATTAGCGGAAAATTCCAAATACTTAGTCCATGCCTCATATCTTGAAATCTACAATGAAGAAATTCGAGATTTGCTTGCAAAGGACGTCAAGGCAAAACTAGATTTGAAAGAGCACCCAGAAAAAGGTGTCTATGTTTCAGGATTGTCAATGCATAAAGTGTCGAATGTCAGCGATTGTCAGGTACAGCTCTAAATTGTATTTTAATAATAGAAATAAAAAATATTTTTACTACCATTTAAATTGATTTACATCGAAGTAAGTAAAAAGTTCAAAAAATCATGAAATTTCCGCTTCCCTACAAGGAAAAGAGAAATTTTCAATTTGAGCCAATAGGATGTGGTGAACAGTTTTCTGAGGCAATTAATGAATTCTTTATGAATGAATGAATTATTAGCGGGGAAATTATTACATAGGATTAATTTATGCTGTTAAAGGTGCGGGGAAATGTCGGTCAGAGGTTCCATTAAGAATAGCCACCATATATGTTAAAGAATTATCATACATTAAAGTTTCATATATTTTCGATAACAACTAATTTATTTTATTTTATTATTATTTTTATTTTTTAAAAATATTTATTATTATTATTATTATCATTATATTTATTTATTATTATTATTTATTTTTTATTATTTTTATATTATTATTTATTTATTATTTAATTATTATTATTTATTATTATTATTAACATTTATTATTTATTTTTATTATTATTTATTTATTATTAATACTATTAATAAATAATCAAAATAATCATTATTATTATTTATTATTATTATTTTTATTATCATTATATTTATTTATTATTATTATTTATTTTTTATTATTATTATTCATTTTTATTAATATTTATTATTAATTATTATTATCATTATATTTATTTATTATTATTTATTATTATTTATTTATTATTAATACTATTAATAAATAATCAAAATAATCATTATATTTATTTATTATTATTATTTATTTTTTATTATTTAATTATTATTATTTTTTATTATTATTATTATTATTATTGTTTATTTTTTTTTATTAATTAAAAAATTTAAACAGATTTTCAAATATTAATATTTAAAAAATTTTTCGAAAATATTAGTGGAAATTTTGAATATTATATTTATGGAGAATTTAGAGTATTCGAATTCTAAGGCTTATAAGGTAATATTCAATTGGAAAAGTGCAAATTTATATCAAAGTATATTCTATGAATTTGTGTAGATTTTAGTCGTTTTTATAGTTAATAATTGCAAATATTTTAAAATTCGCTTTTGTATATATAATATATTTTAATGTCTTACTTTACTTTATTTTACTTTCAAATTTACTCTTTAAAGCACATTTTTAATTTTTTTAAATTTTATATTTTTGGCCAATCAGATTATTATTTCAAAATAGATATTAAAATGCTGGTGAGTACGGAAGAAATTTTGGATTTTTTTATTGATATTTTGTCAAAATAAAAATCATTTATATATTCATAACTTTGCAATTGGTATAATATTTCATTTAATATATCAATAAATGAATTGATTTATTGAATTCCTCATCAATTATTATGGCTTTTGCATTTAATAGTGTTAATATTTCATTTAATAATAAACCGTTTTCAATCAATAGTTTTTCGTTTAACTTCATATATGCACTCAATTCGTTTGTTATGCCGTAGATAAGTTCCTCTGAAAGACGCATGGAAGAAACACGGGTTACATTGTATAAATAGCGATACGTTCCATAGTGCATAAAACCAAAATGAAATCACCTTAGAAAAGTCGATATCAACTCTGAAAAAAAGGAATGCAATGGATACCTAAACATGTCTGAAGAAACAAAGTGTTGAAAACATTATTTAAACATTATCTATACATTTACCGATGCGAAAACAGAATCATCACTAGAATGGACAGGTTAAGGCATAAGTTCTTCATCAATAGATCCAGTGTTAATTTCAACGCAATTTTGCTGCTTTGACAACAAAAAAATCACTTATTAAACTTTGCAACGATTTCTGTAATGTTTTATGAAGTCCCTGATACCCAGAAATACAATTTGAATGCTCGTTTAGAACTCTAGTCATTATTAAGGAAATGGTTTTACTAATGCACTGCAAAATTGAAGACTTTGAAGAACTTCAAGGTTATAAACTTCTTTTTATAAAAAAAGAAAACTTTTTCATATAAACTTAACAAATGACCAGAGAAAATAATAATGAGCATTGCTGGTATATTTTACAAGAAATAAATAAAAACTATTAACAATGGGAATCCTCATAGAAACCGCATAAAAAGAATTTAATGTAATTTATTTATAATTATAATTTGCACATGAGTTTTCTTGTCAGCTAGCATTCATTATCTCGAAATGCCCGGAAAGTGTGTAAATAGTGCTGAAAACTTTTGTTCTGTGTGCTGTAAAGTGACATTTTCCATACAGAAACGTTCTCTTACTCCAGTGAATAGGAATGCTTATCATTACTATTTTGGGTACAAGATTGGATACCAAGAAAAGAGTTGGGCGCCACATTTGTTGCAATACCTGTGCTTCTTAACCTCCAGAACTAGCTCCAATAAAAGTGTCATTCCATGTCTTTTGCTGTTCCTATAACATGGAGAGATCCAACCAATTCATGTCACCTTATGGAGAAGGACTCATCATTCCTAACTATTCTCTGAAATCTGAAGAAGAAGAATCATATCATGCTAGAGCTAAATCTCCTGAACCCTCAACATCACAGAATGTTGATTTTATTCATGTTATAGCCTCAGCAGACTCCCAGAGGATTACAGAGAATGAATTAAGCTATCTGAACAGAGACCTGCATTTGTCAAAAAACAAAGCAGAAATTCTGGTTTCCAGACTACAGCAATAGAATCTGCGGCAGGAGAAAAATTTCAGTATATCTTGACCGCCACAAGGACTTAACTTAGTTCTTCGCTACGGTATGATCACTATAAAACAAAATTATGGCCCTCACGGAAGTCTCTGGATCCAGGAACTAAAAATGTGCAGCACAGTCTACTAGTGGACCCTAAGAAGGTTTTGTTACTACCATTACATATAAAGTTTGGACTTGTAAAGAATTTTGTAAAAGCAATGAACCAAGATGGTGAGGATTTCAAATACCTCAAAGGAAATTCCCAAGACTGAGTTAAATAAAGGAAGGTGTGTTTATTAGTCCACGGATACATGAACCTCTGAAACATGTACATTTTGATCAGACCCTTCGTGGTTTTCAGAAGAATGCTTGCAAATGGTTCTTTTTATGGTAACCAGGTTTTTGGTTCATCGAGTGTAAAAGTGAAATTTATATTTCGATCTTCAATTTGGTTGCCTTGCAAATTTGTTGGGACATTGATAATTTGTCGATAAGAATTAGGCCCTGATCTGGCTCCTCGTGTTCAAGAATTAAGGAAATTAAACTCGAATCTCAACAAAATAACTTTATATCAAACAAAACTGAATACATTTTTCTGTCACTACACAACCTTGTTTGAATAACAACTTGGTTTCATTTCACATCTAGTTTCTCTTTTCTTGAGCCAACACTTCATTCAGCATACCGTTCGTTAAGTGCAAGATATACAAGAGGTGGATGAAACATAGAACAATCGCTGATTAGAAAACTTGACTAGTCTGAGTAAATTAAGTTTATGAAGTCAGTATTTCGGTGATTTAAACACTATAAGCGGTGATTAATTCGAAGATGGATAATGAGAAGATCATGTGCAGGACGGTGACTACGAATATTTGCTTCATTAACTCAAAAACGAACGGTTTCACAAGAGAATAATGCAAATCAATCACGTTTCATGAAGGAATCCACACTGTTGCGTGGGATCCAAAATACGATGATACAGGGCTACTTCCACAGCACATTTTGATATGTGAAAAGTGGTGGTAATGCGTTTCTGGGAAAGACTTTGGTCAACCATCTTTTACACTGAGGCTACCATATCATCACTCTTTCGTTTTGTTTTCATATTGCTCAGCAGGAAAACGATACATTAACCTTAACAATGCCAGTAAGTACCATGGAGTGCATGAATGACAATCAAATCAACATTTCCTTATCAATAAAGGCACTCTCTTATTTTGCCCGGGGTTAAATAGCAGTAGAAACAAAGCCACATAAGAAAACCTATGTCAAATCAGTATTAATTCATGTTTCCATAATTTTACTGTGGACGCCTAACTTTGTGCTGATTACTTTTTTTGAATAGTATGACCAGTATACTTACTTTTCACTTTTTATTACTAGTATTTTCAAGATTTTGCCTCTAAAGTTTTGATTAAATTTATCAGTATAAATGTCACCGTTACTTTTATTATTAAAAACAGGTAGTAATGGAAAGAGGTTGGAAAAATCGAGCTACTGGATCAACTTTGATGAATGTTGACAGTTCTCGTTCTCATTCTATTTTCACTATTTATCTGGAAATGTTTAATACCGATGAAAATGGGGAAAACCATATAAAAGCCGGCAAGTTAAATCTAGTTGATTTAGCCGGGTCGGAAAGACAGTCAAAAACTGGAGCAACTGGAGATCGGTTGAAGGAAGCTACGAAGATTAATCTTAGTTTGTCTGCATTGGGTAATGTCATTTCGGCTCTGGTTGATGGGAAAAGCAAGCATATTCCGTACAGAGATAGTAAATTGACAAGAATGCTTCAAGTACGAATTATTTATTGAAATTTATATTGAGCTTTGACCTCGATTAACCAGACAACCAAAAAAAATAATAATATACAGGCATTTCCATCATCTTCCTTTCTTTTCAGCCTACAGTTCAATATTTTGTTTTGTCTAATTATTCTTTGAATTTACGAGAAAATCTTTTAGCTTCATTTATATCATCAAATAATTGTTTACCTATTATTTTCAAATATATCTATTTTTCAAACAACTGAACCAATTTTCACCAAACTTAGAAGCAATTTACACATTTAAATCTTTTCTGAAAATTTCGAAGTTTCACTTTTAAAATCCAATCACTAATAGATATTCCACATTCGCGTTCTTGACAATATTCTACCCAATGAATAACATCGATTTCCTAATTCCTTCGATTTGATCGGTTTACACTTAAGTAATTTCTTTCCAACTTCTGTTTACTTGCTAGAGTCTGCAATACTTCTATTTCTCATCCACTGTCCAACCCCTTTCTACTTTCATTTATTCATTCTTTACAATATATTCTTTCTTTCTACACTAAATCGTAAATTAAGAAAAAGAATTGATCTGTAGTCGTAATGAAAATAAATGAAATGTTAAAAAATCTTTATATATATATATTGATTTTAAATTGAATCTATAATTAAAAATTTATCTAATAATTTGTAATTTGAATAAAATATAAAATAATATATATCATATTCTAATTATTATTCAATAATTAGCACATTCACATGCTCAAACGATTAACTCCACTTTTTGAATGTTTTTTTTTAATTTTAGTATGGATATATTTCAATGTTTATCTTTTTATATGAAAAAAACATTTCCTTAATAGATAGATATATTGCCAATAAATTTATATTCCAATTTAAATACTAAAAGCAATTTTACAAAACAGTGTATAAAATTTTTCCTACTTTACTTTTGTGGAGTTAATCTATTTCAAAAATAAGCTACTCAATTAAAAATGTTGGAATTTGAAAAAGGCAGTGCCAAAAATTCGTGAATATCAAAAAAACATCGATATATTTACTGATTCATAGCCAAGCTTTTTAATAAATACAATGTCAATGGAAAAGAAATCAGTGGTGAAATTTGAAAAAAAGTTATTATAATATTTTATATAACTAAATAATATAACAGGTTTACAACCAGATTTAATCCATTTTCAAATTATTTTAATCAATTTTCAACTTCTCTTAATCAATTAAATTTTATATTGAGAAAAAAATTAAAATGGGGTGGGGTATACAATTTTTAGTTTTACTACACGATGATACAGTTTTAGGATTACGTAATACTCATTTATGATTACGCAAATCTTTTTAATTTTTTAATTATTAAAAATCGCCATTCGCATATCTTTTTCACTATATATTTCGATAGCATCACTATCATCATCAGGTTACCTACATTCACGACGGATGAATATATATACTATATTGATAATATATAAGCAAATTATAAAATCTATAAATTTTAAATTATAAATAAAATTTTTTAAATATTTAAACTTTTAAAATTATTTAAAAACTATTATTTTAATTATATTTTTTAATTATTTAACATTACTATTATTCAATATACTACAACATACAAAAACTTAATTAAAAACATTAAACACACACGTATTCACTGCATTCTGCACATTGATTTTAGGATTAAAAGTTCTTATCAATAATGCTTCACATATCACACGCTCAAAACAATTATCAAAATTTTTGATAAGATTTTAAAATCAGACATTCCTAGTTCTCTCATACAGACTTTATTGTGATCCTTTATATTGGACACCCCCTTCGGTCGACAATGTTCTTGAACTCGAGTACAGAGATGACGGGAAGTCTCTCCAATGTATGTGGCATTACACCCATTACATGTGAACTGATAAACGAGATCCGAACACAATCCAACCGGCGTTTGAGATTTACTAACAAACATACGATTTTGAAACAATTCTATAATTCAATGTAACCAGATGTTTACCAATATTTCTTTTGAAATCTTTATATCCTTCAGAATACAGCAATACCGTCGTATATTTTGGCTCATCTTGTTTGTTAGTATCAATATTCATATTCACTACATCATTCAACATATCAGTCAATTTACATTCATTTATACTACGATCTTTAACAATATTCATACATTTATCAACAGTCTCTTTCAACGTTAACAATAAAAACCGTTTTGAGTAGCCATTCTTCGCCAGTAATTCAACTAATTTATCTACACTTTTTACTGAATTTTTAAAAGTGGAAGATAAGCACCATGATCGATAAACCAATCCTTTCACCATGTTTCTTTTATATTTAAATTCACAAAAACTCTCTGGGGTAGTATAGAGGCCGGTATCTGTTGGTTTTCTATAAATTTCTGTCTCATATTGTTCATCTTTACGTTTAATTAACAAGTCAAGAAATGCTATGGATGAATCCTTCTCAGTTATACATGTGAATTTAATGTTCTTATGCACTCCATTCGTGTAATGCAAAAAAGGTTTCCCATGTTCCTTATTTTTAAATATCAGAATGTAGGTAACCTGATGATGATAGTGATGCTATCGAAATATATAGTGAAAAAGATGTCCGAATGGCGATTTTTATTAATAAAATCTTTACCGTGTTTATTTAAGTATTTTTAATTATTTTTTACTTAATTTTTAATTATTTTAATTGTAATTTTTATATTGAATCAAAAAATATAAATTATAAATGATAAATAAAGAAAATAAGTAAGAAATCTTTGTCATAGTAGACATAATTGCTTGTATTAAATCTTCTCTGGTATTCGAATTTCTTTTTTTTATCAAAGATTTCCACTTTGAAAAAACTTCTTCGATTCTGTTTAGTTGAGGACTATATGGAGGTAAAAAATAACAAGTTCATGTCCGGTTTCTGTTATCAACCATCCAATTTCTTCCCCTCTATGTATGCTACAATTATTCATTACAATATTTGCCAAAGTAATTCCATTTTGAGTTAATTTTTCTAATAAAATTAACAAAAAAGAAATAAAACATTCTCTGTTAAATGCCGAATCATTATTTGTATGGTGAATTATTGCTCTTTTACCAACAGCAGCACATACATCATAGTTTTTTGATCTAATACTATATTTCTGTCTCGTTCGAACAGCTAATTCCGAATTCATCCAAGAAAATAACTTTATATTCGTCAAACTCTAGATATCTTCCTGAATAAACATAACGTACCTCAATATTTGATTCGGTGTTTCACCTCTCGGGGATCAATTCTATACGCTTAAACGTATAGTTTAGATCTCTTATAGAATTATCAACAGTAGCTAAAGA